>ML363012.1:0-12124 GCA_005239505.1 Nicotiana paniculata | reverse complement strand
ATATTTATAGCAAAAAATAGTATAGAATTTGGGTGTGGTCAAAAAATAGTTGTTCACACCTTCTGAAAAGTACTGCATTCTACTTCGCAGTCTCTCTCTCAAATTCGTAAGTGTGATTCTGCTCCGTTCTTTGAGTTCGTTGGTATCCTGCAGTTTGTATAACCACTGTTGCATGAAGGTTTATTCCGTTTCATCCTGGGAGGATTTAATCCATTACCTTGGCAACTTGTGAGGGGGTTAAAATTCCTTAAGGACGCACAAGGAAATTGTGGACTCAGAATATTTCTTATCGTTTACAGATTTTCTGTTTCTTCTAACAGTTTTCTAATTTCTGTTTTAACACAGTATCGACAACAAGCTTAAAGAATTTTTAATTTAACGTTTCTGTGTTGAAATTTATATTGAACTGTTATCTATATTTTGTATACTGGTTTGGAGACTAAAGCCTTTGTGATTTCTACTCCAATAACTATTATGTCTGGTTTAAAGTATATCAAAACTTTTCCGGAATAATTAAAGTACGGGTTTGAAGTATATAAAAACTTCACCATTGTTACGTGTTGTATGTTTGGTTTGGTATACAATTTGAAGATATCAAAACTTCACTGATTTAACAAAGTTCTATTTGTTTCCATCTCTACAGAAACATGACGAATGAAAGCCAAACTAATGAAAATGTTGCTGGAACGGGTGCTTCATCGAGTGTTGCTGCTTCGTCAAGACCAGCACATACAATCGCACCGGCAGAAAAACCCAAAAAATTTTCCGGTACAGACTTCAAACGTTGGCAGATGAAGATGCTATTCTATCTAACTACACTAAGCTTGCAACGATTCATCAAGGAGGATGTTCCAGTCGTGGGAGAAGATACTCCTGAGGCTGAACGATTTGTGGTAATTGAAGCATGGAAACACTCTGATTTCCTATGCAGAAACTACATCTTAAGTTGTTTGGAGGATGTCTTGTGAATACCAGAAATTTTCATCCCAAAAGTCATCATCAACAACAAATGCAGTGAATACCAAAAATTATCATATATTAGAGATAAATTAAAAATAATTTTACTTTTAGGAGCAAGCTATTTTTTTGGCTGAATACGACCCTTAAACTTGTTAAGAAAATTTCACTTAGTTACTTTAACTAGTGTTACCTATTGAACAGTTGAACTAACCTAAAAATGTATCAATTGAACACCTTTTTCACCCTCACCCATTACTTCAAAACGCGTGAGATTCACAGCGCGGCTGATGTGGCGAAGTAACGAATAAAAAGAAGACACATCAACAAAAGTAAAAATTAAAGTTCAATGACTGATTAGTCTCCTACTCGGCGAGAGCAGAAAATGCACAAAAACCTCTCTTTGTGTTACTAATAAATTTCAATTGAAATCACGAAATCAAAACAACTGGAAGCTGGTGCCGATCCTAAAACAAGTTTATAGCAATCACCATCCTCCACGCTTCGACTGACACCCTTTTATGAATAATCAAAATCATATATATATATATATATATATATATATATATATATATATATATATTGTTCCAAAACCACATACGAGGACGTTGTATTTGAGCTAGGAGAAAGAATGCGGTTTACTTTGAGTTAAAGTTTGACTTTCCGTCTCAGTTTCGTTACAACGAAGGAGACGGTTTCTGTATCGACCCAAATTCCCGACCTCAGGGATCGTGATAGTACCTAACACCATATTTGCTAGGCAAATTAATATTAGAACTCGAATAATTTATTTCCTTAATTTATTACTTAAGCACAAACAAATAACTTCCAAAGGAACTCAATTAGAATAATTCCCAACAACAATAAAATAAAATAACGAACTAATTATGTAAACAACTCTAACACTATCCCAGAGTCTGGTGTCACAATCCACGAACTACTAAAGAATACTACAAATAATGGCCGAAAGAAATTGTTCAACTGTTCTGAATATAGTAAAACAATTTTATAAAAATAGGAGAAGACTCTCGGGATCTGCGAACACCAGCAGATATACCTCGTGTCTCCGAATAAATAGACGGTTGCTCTAAAAATCTCTATTACTGGCTAGTACCTGGATCTGCACAAAAGAGTGCAGAGTGTAGTATCAGTACAACCGATCCCATGTACTGAGTAAGTGCCGAGCCTAACCTCGGCGAAGTAGTGACGAAGCTAAGGCGGGGCTTTAACAATAAACCTGTGATAGTAATATAGATACGATAACACAATAAAATAATTCTATACGAAAAAGAAAATATATCTGAGACAATAACTGTAATACAGGAACGAAATCTAAACACATCAATTCAAATACTGCAACAATAATAAAGTAACACAACCGCCTCTTTCAGGTCTCAGCTATAACAAATCCTCAACAATTTCCAAGTTTTCAAACTTTATCTTTGAATAAAAGTAGTGCCAAAATACGAAAATAGTAATATAAAATAGAAAGTTTCAAATCTTTGCTTTTCAAGAAAACTAAACAGTAAAAATAAACATTTAGCTTTTCAAATCCTTATTTTCTTTGAAAATCAGTAAAAATATAAATGTTTCTCCCTTGTCGCTCCTTGTTGCGGCGTGCAACCCGCTCCCACCTGCCCTCCTTTATTGCTCCTCCCTAAAATATCACCCTTATTACTCCTGTTGCGGCGTGCAACCCGATCCCACATGTCCACCCTTATCACTCTTTGTTGCGGCGTGCAACCCGCTCCCACCAGACATATCATATCAAGTTATTTAAGATTTCACAAATTTAGGCCAAGCCTTTTACAATACTGTTATTTCCACAATTTCAAACAGAAAATCATATAACTCGTAAGCCTTAACCAATATCATTTCACAATAAAACCAACCAGAATATAAGTAAACACCGTAACACTGTCAATCCAGCTCCACCTTTATATACGAAGAAAAACTCAAGAGAACAATCAATATTTTTAACACACTTACAACAACAATTACGAAACAGTTAGACTGCATTTCTCACAACCTCCTCAATATTATCAAAACGAAACACCAGGAAAGTAAATATATATATATATATATATATATTATATATATATATAATTCGTAAAAATAATACCAAGTCTCTCAACCGTTATACATATCACAAGGAAACCGGCTCAAACAACCAATACTCTTTCCAAATAATCACAACAATATCTAACAACATATCAACAAGGCCAAATAGTCATAGAAGCAATAATGAACATATAACAATTAGGACAATAATCAATTAAGTTGGGAACGGGAAGGGGAATCATGTTTAACAATTAATTTGGGTGGTGCATAGATACTCGTTACCACACATATACACCACGCCCATGCCTTTCACATAGCAAACAAGTGGAGAGTCCTATTCCCTCAACCCAAAGTTAGACCAAACACTTACCTCAATTCTACAGGCCACTCACTGCTCAAATATCGCTTTTCCTTTTGAATTCACCTCTAAATTGCTCGAATCTAATCACAATTAACTTAATATCATTAACTAATGGTAAAGGAACTAACTTTATTGAAGAATATAATTTTTTCTAAGTTTTCTCACAAAAGTCAAAACCCGACCCCGAACCCGCTTGGTCTAAACTCGGGGTTTGGACCAAATTACGTTTACCTATTCACCCACGAACCCAAATATCATATTATTTTGAAATCCGACCTTAATTTGATATAAAAATTTAATTTTTACAAAACTCCATAATTCTACCCAAATCCTAGATTTTTACCATGAAAATTCTTTGTTTTTGCTTTAAAAGTGATGCAAAATAGTAAGGAATTGAAAGAACAAGGTTTGGAATTGATTATCTATGAATTAGGGATGAAGATTGTTGAACAAAAATCGTTTTTAGGGCTGGAACCTCGAAAAAATGGAGAAGAAAGGGTTTTGCCCGATTTTTTTAAAAGTATTTATATTAGCTGGACAGGAGAGCTGTGCGATCGCATAGGGTATGGGGAGGGGGGACTATGCAGTGTGTTCGCATGGGGAGGGGTGCGATCGCACAGGGTGTTGACCTCCCCTCCCCCAGGCCTGATTTAATGAACCACGTTCGCACAGTATGCAGTGTGTTCGCACATCTTAGCCAACAGTAGCCTTTGCGATCACACCATTGAGGTCGCATTCGCACAATACAAAAAGGGACCTCCGTTGTGTTTACACTATGCATCTGCATTAATTGGGGTGTGAACGCAATGACCAAAAAGTTACACACCAGATACAACAATAACCAGCAGAGGTTTTAAGTCTAAGAACATTCCGCGTTCTATCCGAAACTCACCCGAGCCCTCGGGGCTCTAAACAAAACACGTAACTCTAAAAACATCATACGGACTTGTTCGTGCGATCAAATCATGAAAATAATCTGTAAATCTATGAATTAAACCTCAAGACTCATCATTTTCAACAAGAACTCTTAAAGTTCATAATTTCTCATCCGGATGTCCGAATCATGTCAAACGAACTCCGTTTTTCATCAAATTTCACAGTTAACCTTTAAATATCATAACCAAGCTGTACCAGGCTCCGAAACTAAAATACGGACCCGATACCAATGATTTTTAGCATTATTTTTTTCTTTAATTCACAAACATTTCAGCAAAATAGTTTTTTTCAAAAATTGATTTCTAAGGCTTGGGACCTCAGAATTCATTTTCGGGTATACGCCCGAGTCCCCATATTTTACTGCGGACCTCCCGGGATCGTCGGAATACAGGTCCTGGTCCGTTTACTCAAAATGTTGACCAAGGTCAACTTTTATCAAATTTAAAATCTAAAAATTACTATTTCTTATATTTCCATATAAAAGCTTTCCCGTTTTACGCCCAGACTGCGCACGCAAATTGAGGTATTTAATTTTAGTCTTTTTGGCTATTAAATATGGAACGGAGTCTAGTTTTATAAAATGACTCCGTAGGTCATCACAGTTTCCTCTACCATTTTTCTGGCTATGATCACCGTTACTTGCATCTTCTCTCCGTGTTCCTTTTGCGCTATATATGTTTTGTTTTATTCTTCTCTATATTTTTTTTTATCTATTTTGTGTCCATGTTTAAGGTTCTAGATTTGGTGACCACTTTTACTTGCATCTTCTCTCCATGTGGTCTTTTTGGACTTAAAAAGACCAAAATAAGTGGGGAAAAAATTTAGTGACCAAATTATATATGGCGCCCTTTTAAAAAGCGTTATATATTTGGATGTTAGGGTAAGGCGCTATATGTATAACGCCTTTCATAAAGGCGCTATGTCTAACTTTGACAAGACTGGCAGGTAGGCGCTATACATATTTTGTAGGCCCACCAATAACTTTCCTGCGCTTAACTGACATAACAATAATTCAAATGGGTATAGCGCATTTTAAAAGGATGTTATATCTCAAAAAATTCGACCACCCGGATTGGGCATTACCTTATTTAAAGGCGTTAACTCCTGTTAAATTTTTCTTCTTGTTAAATTCTCAATCATTTAATCATAATGTCTGAAGAGCGAAAAGTAAGGGTTCCATTATATTGGGGGAGGGGGGTGAGGTTGTGGTGGCGAATAACTCAGTGAGCTATAGTTTATCTCCACAGTGGCATGTTAAGTTGCCACTTACAATGGAGTACGATAGACAGGTATCCTTGTTGTGTAAAAAAGAGAGTGTGAGCAAATGTTCGGTGAACCTTAAAGTAACCGGAAAATATCCGTATTCTGTCAATCTGCAATGGATTGCTTGTTACGTGAGTTTAACATCGAGGATGATGAAACTTTGAGTGATTTTTTGAGGACTCCGGATGAATACCAAGAATTTCTTTTAATAAAAATGTTGAAAATATTCGTGAAGGTTGAAGAAGTTCGCAATAATGAGGTTGCGCAAAGCAGGGATAACCCTCAGTCATTGGGTGGTTATTCTGGAGCAGTTTTTGCCGAATAGGTTCCGGCTAAAAGAGTTTGGCCTGATTTAAACTTATTTTCACGGGCGAATGAGGAGCGAGGAAATAATTTCTCTCCTACTTTACATAATCCACAAGACGAGAGATTAAGATATAGCGCCCTTTAAAAGAACTCTATATATAGTTTAGTCACTAAATTTTTTTCACTTATTTTGATTTTTTGAGTCCAAAAAAATCAGTTTCGAATTCTAAATTTCCTAAGTGATTTATATTGGTCAGAAAAAGCAGGTTATATTACCAAGAAAAATGGTTTTCGTCAATGTAAGGAGAGAGGAAAGCCTAGTACATCTCTAGATAAAAAAGTGATTTTAGGAAAATATGAAGCATACTCACGCTCTCAAAGGAGGTGAAAGACAATTACTGTGCCATAGCAGCATAATGTGTTTAATTGCCATATTTTTATGTTATTTCAAGTGTTCAATAGGTCTCACTTTTAGTTAAGGTGTCTAAATAAAACTTTCTTACAAGTTTAAGGGTTTGTTTTCTCCTACAAGCTTAGCCAATCACGTCAATTTGAAATTAAAAATATTCTTTTTAAAAAAAAAATACTTTTGGCTTTGGAGTTGCTTAGCAAAAAAGAAACTATCAGTATTCATGAAATTCATAGATGACACCTATATTTTCACCATAATGTCGAGTAAACAAATCTTCTTTTGTGCAAAATCAGGATTTTTCGCATTTTGGTCATATGCATTACATGAAATGATCTCTCGATCAAATTCCAGATTATATTAAATATCAAATGTTTGCAAGTGTGTATTAATCGTATGTACTGAATTCAATGTGAAACAGATTACTTCATTGTCTTAGATTAAAATCCTAGTACTGACATATTATAGAAAAGTATTATTATAAGTTAATAACTTTTCTCACGAAATAGCAAAAGAAGTAATTTTTCTCATGAAATAGCAAAAGATTACATTTTTAAACTTTAGTTAAATGTAACTTAATTTGACTATATGAAGAAGAGAAATTCGCATAGATGGTTCCATTTTAAAATAAGGAACTTCATTCCTCTCTAATTTTGTGCATTCAGATGGTTCATACTTTTTTGGTCTCACGAGCAAAGCAAATGGAAGTAGAAGGAGACAGAACGATAACTTTGTTCACATTAAGATAATAAGTTTAAATAAATTTAACCATTTCTTAACTTGACTTCTCATATATATTCACATGACTCTCAAATAAGGCCCAATCTAATCTCACTTGTAGATCATGTTGGTCTTTAAGCTTAGTCTAGCTTAATTTTAAGTTTGGAGTAGCTTAATTTTAAGCTTGGAGTAGCTTAAACAGAGTGAATGGAAAATAGTGGAAATGGAGAGAAGTAAAATTTTGAAATAGTGCACTTTGTCCCTCATTGGAAGAAGGAAAGAAAATCTATGTGTATATATAGAGAAGCTCTTCTTCTAGCTCTTAAAAAGTTGAGAAGAAGGCAAGCCTCGCGCCGTCTTTTTTGGTACCAACACTCCGGTGAGNAACTACTGCACCTTACACACCTCAATCCAACGGAATTGCGGAAAGGAAAAATCGTACATTAAAGGAAATGATGAATTCTTTATTAATAAGTTCCGGATTACCGCAAAGTTTGTGGGGGGAAGCTATCCTTACAGCTAACCGAATACTCAACAGAGTATCCCACAGCAAAACGCAATCTATTCCATATGAAAAATGGAAAGGAAGAAAACCCAACTTGAAATTTTTCAAAGTGTGGGGGTGTCTAGCAAAGGTACAAGTTCCTTTACCTAAAAGGGTTAAAATCGAACCAAAAACAGTAGACTGCATTTTCATTGGATATGCTACAAACAGTAAAGCATGTCGTTTTTGGTCCATAAATCCGAGAATCTCGAGATTCATGTTAATACGGTAATGGAATCAGATAATGTTGAATTCTTTGAAAGCATCTATCTGTATAAAATTGAATGCGAGTCGTTAAGTGAAATACCTAAACGACCTCGGGAAGAACCAAAGGAAAATACTCCAAGTGTAGAAGATCCAAGGCGTAGCAAACGTCAAAGAACATCTACTTCCTTTGAACCAGATTTTGTGACATTCTTGCTTGAAAATGATCCTCAAACTTTTAAAGCAGCTATGTCGTCTTCTGATTCAGCATTTTGGAAAGAGGCAGTCAATAGTGAGATTCAATCAATTTTGGATAACCATACATGGGAATTGGTTGATCTTCCTCCTGGAAATAAGCCTTTAGGTTCGAAATGGATCTTTAAACGGAAAATGAAAGCTGATGGCACTATTGACAAATATAAGGCAAGACTTGTTGTCAAAGGTTATAGACAAAAGGAAGGTCTTGATAACTTTGACACTTAGTCGTCAGTAACGAGGATAACATCTATTAGGATGTTAGTAGCATTAGCGGCTGTGTATGGTCTTGAAATCTATCAAATGGATGTTAAAACAACTTTCTTAAATGGAGAATTGAAGGAAGAGATTTTCATGGAACACTTGAGGGTTTTGTGGTTCCTGGTAAAGAAAAGAAAGTGTGAAAACTTGTTAAGTCGCTTTATGGACTTAAACAAGCACCCAAACAATGGCATGCCAAATTTGATCAAACAATGTTGGCAAGTGGGTTTAAAATCAACGAGTGCGACAAATGTGTTTACATTAAAAACACTTCAGGTCATGAAGTCATTGTTTGTTTATATGTTGATGACATGTTGATAATGAGCAAAAGTATGACATATATAAATGCTACAAAGCACATGTTGGCTAGCAAATTCGACATGAAATACTTAGGAGATGCTGATGTGATCTTAGGAATCAGAATTCACAAGACTCCACAAGGTCTAGCATTATCACAGTCTCACTACATTGAAAAAGTACTTGACAAGTTCAAGTATTTGGATTTCAAAATTGCCAAGACTCCAATTGACGTGAGTTATGCACTTCAAAAGAACGAAGGTGAAAGTGATTCATAACTGGACTATGCTAGAGTATTGGAAAATTTGATGTATATCTTGAATTATACCCGACAAGATATAACATGTTCTATTAGCAAACTGAGTCGATTTACAAGTAATCCCAATCACATACATTGGATGGCAATGAAACGAGTTTTGGGGTATCTGAAACATACCCAAAACTATGCTTTGCATTATAACAAATATCCCTCCGTGATCGAGGGATATAGTGATGCAAATTGGATCACCAGATCATCTGAAGTTAAATCCACGAGTGGATATGTTTTCACAATTGGGGGTGGAACAGTGTCTTGAAAATCATCCAAACAAACGTGCATCGCCCGTTCTACAATGGAATCTGAATTCATAGCTTTAGATAAGGCTGGTGAAGAAGTTGAATGGCTCCGGAATTTCTTGGAAAATATTCCATTTTGGACCAAACCTTTGGCACCTATTTGTATACATTGTGATAGTCAAGCGGCAATAGGCAGGGCAGAGAGCGTTATGTATAACGGAAAATCTCGTCATATACGACGGAGACATAATACCGCTAGACAACTACTCTCTAGTGGTGTATCACAATTGACTACGTAAAGTCAAGAGATAATGTGTCGGATCCACTTACAAAAGGCCTATCTAGAGAGGAAATTGAAAGATCATCAAAGGGAATGGGGTTAAGGCCTAGGACAAGTCATTATGGCGGTAACTCTACCTAGCAGTCTGGAGATCCCAAGAGCTAGGTTCAAAGGGATCAAACAAAGTTATGAATGACAGTTCAACATTGTCAAATAACTCAACCCATTCTCGTGATGAAGACAATGTTCAGAAATAAAGGTAAAGCATTAAGGCTTTTTGATGAGTCAATAAATCATAAAGCTTTTTAATGATTTGCTAAGTCTTGCAGGATATGACCATATATTGTGTCTTTAGGATTACACGTTTAGGAATCACCTATGTGAGTGTGAAGTGTAAGCCGCTTCAAAGGGAATGAAAGTNGATTGATTGTGTGACTTATGTTGTCTAGGTATACAACAAAGCTCGACGGTTCAAAGATATCAAATCTACCGATTGACCGAGTATAGATATAAGTTCACTACGGAAAGTTCAAAGGGAAACCTACTTATCGAGATGCAATTAATTCTTGCATGTAAAACACACACACGTCCGTGCATTCCTTTATTTTATAGCCATTCCCCATTCATGTGGGGGATTGTTGGTCTTTAAGCTTAGTGTAGCTTAATTTTAAGCTTAGTCTAGCTTAATTTAAGCTTGGAATAGTTTAAAGAGGGTGAATGGAAAATGATGGAAAAAGAAATAGAGGGAAGTACGAATTTCTACTGCGGAAAGAAACAATACGAAATTGATTATAAATATACCTTGAATCCCAGAATTTTTACTTACTAGTTACCTTTTATGTCAGTTAACTGACTGTGTTTGTATCTTTTAGAATGAATTTAAAACATATGCGTTCCAAAAAATTTTCTTTGTATAAACTCTTAAATCTTCAAGGATTTTATGTTCTTGTTGATACTGAAAAGGAAGCGTGGAATTGAAGAAATGAATCTCTAAAAATGAAATAAATGAATCTGTAACTTGTGGAATTGAAGAAATGTTCTTCAAGGATTTTCTGCGCTCTTTGTTCCTAAATCGATGGCAATGATTTCAACTCTTCTTGATTTTTCTTGTTATTGCACAAATAAATGGATGATTCATGGATCCAGCCTCCATTCCCTTCATATACATACTTGCTTCTGTGGTAAGTTCATTAATAACAATTACAAAAATATTTATTACATTTGTTCTCCTCTTTTGAGTAAAAATCTAATTAACCCTCCCAAATGGGAAATCCCTCTTAATCCTTTTACTCTTCTTTTTAGTATAAGTTACTAAATGAATGAGTAAATAGAATGAATTTTATTGTAATTAGTAAGTTCATCAAAAGAATTACAAAGATATTATTAAAAGCAGATTTATTCCGCTCTTTTGAGCAAGAATGGAATTATCCTCTCAAATGAGATAGATCTCCACAATTTTTAGGTGTTGCATTTCAAAATGATTAACTACACTACCATGTATCCTAATATTGAAATCAAACAAATAAATCACACAAAGTCTACTTAATCTACTAGTCTAAGGGTCGCTTTTTTGCGTGTGTACATATATCAATGAATATACAATTTTGAAAAGAAAACTATGTAAATATTATTAGACGATGTATTGAGTTATATAAAATTATAAAATAAAAACTTAAAAATATTCTTGAAAATGAAGCAAAATGTCGTTCGTCTTTTACCCGTTAAAACTCTAGTTCATAGTGGACGAAATAACCATTTTCCTAATATGTAGAAATAGTCATTTATTTATTTCTCTTGTGTTTAGAAATAGTCATTTAATTATTTTCTCGTATTTATAGATAATCATTTAATTATTTCTCAAATATTTACATCTTTGTAATATCATATTATTTAATTTGAGTCCATTACTATGAACTCCATTTTTATTTAAGAGTATTAAATTTAAAACACTTTTGCGAGTACTTTCGATTCCTTTCTTTTTGGTTTCTTTCAATTTCTCTCGTTTATGCTCCATGTTAATAAAAAATTTAATTATAATTAATATAAATAAGTTAATTACTTCTTCGAAAAAGTAATTACTTCTTCGTAAAGGTATTTAATGCTGCATAATATCTAAAACTATTAAGTTGATACTCCAAGTATTGATAAATTAGGAAAACCTTGGCATTCCTAGGATTGTGGTAAATTAGGCGCCAAAAAGGTTGTATCGTACGAAACTTTAAGTTGGTGAAATTACTTATTGACTAATATTTTAATTTCTTTTAAAAAAGAAATGAAAGAATCATCTTTAGCCAAAATCAATTGAATAGGCCGTATATATGAATGAGTATGTTCACAAAACTGTAAAAGAACTATTGACGGAAAAATTAGAGAAGAAATTTTTTAATAATAAAAAACCTATTTTTTTAAAAAAATAAATAAAGGGATTACGCCCTCCCCCAAAATATTTTGAACAAATATCAATGATCATTTGATTTCTTTTGAACCACTTTAGTATTTGTGCATTGACTGATTTTTTAAATATTGACAGATGATTGAAATTTTTTATTCGACAATTTCTTTTTTGATTGAGTTATGTATATATGATCAATATTTTTTAATTTTTAGGGACTTAGACTTTTGTTTGTAATAAATCAAATCTAATTTTTAATATAACGTTTATATGATTATTAAAATAATTACTCATTTAGTTAGGATACATGGACAACGCGCAAA
>ML363010.1:0-190142 GCA_005239505.1 Nicotiana paniculata | reverse complement strand
GTTCCATGTTCCCAGTCATATGCTTTGAGCATCCACTATCCAAGTACCAAATCTGGCTGCCTCATCTCACTTGAACCTCTGGTTCTTCATGTGATTCCTTGTCAGATTCTCAAATTGCCATGAGCGCCTGATCTTCAGTATCCCCATCTTATGATTCTTCATCTGAACTTTACCCCCAAGCAGCAACCTATAGCCTTTGTTGTGGTTGTCTTGGGTTGAACCTGTTCCTTCCTCCTGTTCCTTCTCTCATATCTTTATTTTTTCCACTCTACTTCCCACTGAGGACATTTTTTAATGAGATGGTCAGTCTTACCACATTTATAGCATCCCTCGTTGGTTGGTCTTTCTGGAGCTTTTGCTTTGTTGTAGTTTCCTCCTCTAGAGATTCCTTTATTCCTCATGAGAAAGTTTCTGAATTCTTTGGTGATCATGGCCATCTCATCATCTTCCAGATCTGCTCCCTTAGTGATTCTTAGGGCTAGACTCTTCTCCTTCTTTGGACCATCCATCTTCATTGTCTGCCTTCTTTGTTCATAGGCAGTGAGGTTTCCAATTAGCTCATCCAATCTGAGGGTTGCCATATTTTTGGATTCCTAGATAACAGTGATTTTGCTTTCCCAAGAAATAGGTAAGACCCTTGTTAGGATCTTCTCAACCTTGTCCTCTTCAATAATGATTCTTCCAAGAGACTTTAATTCATTAGTCAAGGTTGTGAACCTTGTGTACATCTCTTGTATAGTCTCTCCTTCTTTCATAGTGAAGTTTTCATATTGAGAGTATAGTAGAGTACCTCTTGACCTTTTTACCTGAGGTGTTCCTTCATGGGCTACTTGCAAGGTGTCCCAAATCTCTTTGGCAGTGGTGCAACTTTGGATTTTGCTGTACTCGTCTGGACCTAGTCCACATACTAGCCACTTTTTGGCCTTTGCATTCTTCTCCCATTTCTTTAGATCCTTAGTAGTGAAATCAACTCTTGTCTTTGGTATATCTATACCTTCAGCAGTCTTTATCATCATAGCTAGAGGACCATCAGTGACTATGTCCCAGAGTTCATAGTCTTCTCCAATTAGGTGATCCTTCATCCTATTTTTCCACCATGAGTAGTACTGGCCATTGAAGAGTGGTGGCCTTGCAGTTGATTGACCTTCCCAATTTCCAGGTGGTGCACTCATCTTGATCTTCTCCAAGGTGTTAGCCTTTCAAGGATAACCTGATCTGATACCAATTGATGTTTTAGACTTTAATACCACACAAGAAGTAAGGTTACTTTGTGTGGTACCCAATTTTCGAGTGCTGTCTCCGTATAAGAACCTGGTTCTTCTTGGTGTTCCAACTACTACTGTTACGGAATAATAAAAAGCAGTAAAGTAAGAACACAAAGATTTTTACGTGGAAAACACCTGGCTCAAAAGGTGAAAAAACCACGACCTACTCCTCAGTAGGATTTGCTCAAACTCTTCACTAAAACTCTGAGCCAAACGGACTTACAAAATAAACTCTTTTGTAATCCTAGGACTAACTCTAATCCCTTTGTAGTAACTAGCCCCTAGCTAATTTCTACACACCTCAAGTTAACTCTAACTTGAACAATACGTACCTATTACAGTTGCTTCTATGAAAGCTGAAAGATACAATATTCAAAACTCCTACTACAATCAACTGGACTCAATAAGAAATCAGATGAAACTGGTTCTTCTAGTTGAACTGTAGCCTTTGTATCGCACAATGATTCTGCTAGCAAAATAACTCTGGGAATTTTCGCTTTCAGATTTGATTCACTTCAGCTTTTGTGCGTGTTAAATTCCAGCAGAAATACATCAAGTATTTATAGAGTCAGTTGTTGAGCTTGTCTTCCAATTCTATTCCAACTCTACCTAGATGAACAAATTCGAACCAAACTCAACTTCCTTTCTTTTGTTACTTTCCTTGCTTAATTCGACTTCAATTAATCAAATCAGTTTGCAACCTTTTCGCATTAGGAGACAATCTCTTGGTTCATTGATACTTCATATTCACAAACATCTCCTAAGCATATACGGTTTATGTGCCAGCTATTTAATTCAAGATGTGTGCTCTGATGGACCTGGTTCAACTGGTCAGCCGTTTGTCAATCTTCAAAACTATGCAGTGACATGGGTCAACAGGAGACGTCTGTACTTAGCTTCGAGATGCAACATGAATGTTTGGAGAACTTCCGTTTCTTGATTCCTTGTCGTGCGAATTGATTTTGGCCAAAGCTTATGTCTTCAGTTTCTTTCTACTCATTCGTACCATGTCGAGCATTCGCTATTATTTAGGCACCGACGAGTTGTAGAGATGCTACAAGTGTGGTGCAAGATATTTTTCCTTGCGTATGCGGGCGGACTATTTTCGTCGCCCTATGGAGGATTATTCTACCGTTTCAGCTCAGTGTTAGTGTTGCCCATAGTTTTGAGGCTTTACACAATGTATTATGATATTAATGCATTGCTATCGTGCGGTGCTGGTGTGAATGGTAGGTTTCTTACCTATGTGTCGCGACAGTAAACGATTCAGGAGGAAGATCATTTGGTTTATGATCGGGAGATTCAACATTTTTATTCCAGCGAAAAAAAGGCAATTAGAATATGGATGTTCAGGCGTTGGTTGACGCAGTTGTGTGATTAGATATTTTTGAACTTGGTGGAATTGTTGTTTATGTTGTGATTTTGTTGTCCTTGTTGGAACGCATTAAAGCTCGTCAGTATGATTATCTTCATTTGTTTGCCTTTGGGGCACAGTGTTGCGAAGTGGTACCTAAGAATCGGTTATCTGAGATGGCAGTGTATTGCAACCTCAGGGTCAGTTTGGTATTTCCAGTATTGATAACTCAAGGGATATAATCCTTAAGGAGGCTTAAAGTTGATGGAAATCTATTTGTTCAGACGCTACAGAGATAGATCGTGAATTGGGGCATATTGAATGGATTCTTTTGCAGGGTAGCCACATGCTTTGAGAAAGCTTAGTGTGGATTAGGTTATGGTGGACAAGTGACCAAGTCTCTGTATTTCATTTGAAGTGATGGCTTCTACACTTAGGAAGTTTGAATGTGACGAAAAGAGTTTGCTTGGTATGTAGAGGAATGGAAATGCTTGACTATCATTTTGGGATGCATGTACTACAATGTGAGTCTGGATTTCCCGAGAAAGATGGTGTGAACGTCATGAAGTTGAGTGTGCATTGGGGCTGATAATTCAGGTTGTGTTTCAGTTAGTGCAACAAGAGCTCACAAGAAAATCAACTGGGTAACAGTGTGAGAACATGGTAACTGAGAAGGGAAAGTCATTGTGGGTTCTTGATTTATATGATTGTGTCTTAAAGCTAATTAGGGGAGCCTACCATCGATGATTGAATCATGTGAGAACATCTCCTTGCAGTTTCTGGATTTCAGTACATTGGTGAGTTAGATATGACTAAGAAAGAGAACATCAGGGGTAATTCGAGCAAGGAATTTGATGGATACGTGCTATATTTTACCTTATTGATGTGTGAAGGTTGTGAAATAACTTAGACATGCTATTTCTTTGTGAGTGTGATGTGCAAGGAAAAGGATTCTGGGTTGCTTCTTTGGAGTATTCTTGTGCTAACGAAGCACTAGTTGTTTGGTTTTATACTCATGACTAGCTTAAAGTGGGTGACTCTCAATAATGGTTTTAGCGGATTCAAGAATTAAAGTGTGGTGCCTATGGAATTTTCGGGTTCGTCGTGTGGCTAAGGATTTAGTTTTATAGCGGAGTGTGAAAGTGACCTGGAAAATTTCTATGAATATCACCGGGTATGTGGTATGGTGTTAGAAAGATGGAAGGAACAGCTTTGGATCCGCAGTATATCTTCTCAGAATGGGCGTACCAGTTGGAGATACTATTGTTACGACCCCGATTTTCATCCTTAGGATGTCGTGATGGAACCTAGTCATTAGGACTAGGTAAGCCTAACACATACTGAATTAGTGGAAAAATTTAACAAACAATTATTAAATACAAATTAGAAATTTCTGTACAAGCCAACAATCCCAAAATCGGTAGTACAAGTCATAAGCTCTACAGAGTTTACTAGAAAATCTCTAAGTACAACTGTCCGGAACAGAAATAAACAGTACAAAGTAAAATTTCAGAAGGCTGACTCCGAGGCTTGCGAAAGCGACAAGAGGTATACCTTGAGTCTCCACATCAATGCCCCATCAGCTAGCTAATGATCAACAAACTCCGAAGTACCTGGATCTGCACAAAAATATACAGAAAGCGTAGCATGAGTACACCACAGTGGTACCCAATAAGATCGAGACTAACCTCGGTGGAGTAGTGATGAGGGACAGTCAAGACACCTACTAAACTTAATAGCATGTACAAGTATGAATGTGAAATTAACAGGGAACAATATCAATATAAAGCTAAACATGATTACAGTAATGAAACAATGTTGGTAATAGGAAACTAAAAGAAACAACTAGCAACGAGACACAACAGGTAATAACGCCATAGAGTAAGCTGAATACAGTTTAAGTCCGATGGAATTAATTAAGGAAAAAAAAGTAACACTTAATAAGAGCAACCACTTTCACACAATATTTGTTCAAGGACTTCCCGAGGTACTTCACCTCATAGTCACATTTCACGGGTCCCAAATCATGAACCCTAATCTCTTGGCATCTTGTTCCATATTACAATTCATAACCGCACCAAACAACTCACGTGCCAAGGGACTGATAATATCTCATACCCCCACGGAAAACTCATGTGCGAGAAGAATAACTTTCACATAGAAGGCAAATATATGAGAATATATGTAAATGATCAATAGACATCAGGGTTCATCTTCTCAAACCGATATGAGTGAGTAATTACGTGTATGCTTGTGCAAGTGTTCTATCACAACTCGAGTCAACATGTAAGAGTCGAGACAACAAATGGCACATAGGAAACAACACAACCAAATGTAAAATGCATAACTCACACCACTACACAAACATCATCAATAAAAATGCCCCAGGCTATCACAAGTCATCACAAATCATCCCCGATATAGCCTACCTTGTCTCGCCACGTGCGCAACAATAAAGTAAATGCCCGCCTTGTCTCGCCGCAGGCGTATAATGACATTCCCACCTTGTCTCTCCACATGCGCAAACCCACACATATAGCCTGCCTTGTCATGTCTCACATGCAAATATCAATAATAACAATAGCACGAACAACTCACGTGTGAACACCCCGACAATCCTCTCAACAATACCATGTGTGCAAAAGAACATAACAACATAGGTCTTTCACCACCTGTGCCCATATGCCACCACTCTTCCTCAACCAATTTCAATATCACAATCACTCATATCCCTCGTCTCAACAACACAGAGTACATTAACAACAACAACAATAACACGAGACTACGACAAGTAAGTCAACACAAGAACTACAGGACACAGTGAAATGGAAGAATGAGCTCACAATGAAAGACACCACATGTAATAATGGTTTCAACAAGAATATCTCAACAAGGGGAAGGATAATGTGTAACTGTGATTCCACTTAAGTACAACTCGACTATAAGAGAGATAGCATGAATCAAAGATTCCCAATAAGGATAAGTCAACAATGAAAGGGATAACAAAAATTAAGTTAACGTTAAGCATTTACGAAAAAGACATCAATAACTTCAATTAAGGATAAGCAATCATGGAAAATACATCAATAACTTTAGTTAAGGATAAGCAATTACAGAAAAGATATCAATAACTTCAATTAAGGATAAGCAATAAAAAATATCAATAACTTCAGTTAAGGATAAGCAACATGAAAAGATATCAATAACTTCAATTACGGATAAGCAACTATGGAAAAGACATCAATTATAGTCAATAAGAGTTTATTGGAAACAAGGGTAGAACATGAACCGATCAACTCCAAATAAGACATGTAAGGGTGAATTTAGTAAGTGGAGGATTTAACATGATAAGACAACTTCATTTTTAATGGGCATAAGAACCTGAGAGTCTAAAATGGTCAAATTCCCACAAATAAAACTGACTACGTAATTGTCACCTCGCGCACCCGGCCTTCACACGACACAATTAGCACGAATGACTCAAGTTCTAGGGGTAGTTCTTCCACATAAAGCTAGGCAAGATACTTACCTCAAAGAAGCTAGACCGATACTCTAAAATGACCTTCTCGTGTGAAACAACCTTTGGACGACTCAAATATAGCCAAAATAACTTCATCTCATGAATAAAAACCATAATAAACAAATCCGGATAATAAAGCTTCAATCTTTAATAAAAACTAAAAAGTCAAACCCGGGCCCGCACCTCATAACCCGATGAAATTCATAAAATTTGAACATCCATTCCGATATTAGTCCAACTATACCAAATTTATCCAATTCCAATATCAATTCGTCTTGTAAATCATCATTTTGCATTTTTGAAAGTTTTCACAAAATTCCCATTTTTCCCCAACTCAAACCACTAATTTAATGATAAAAACAAAGATAAAATCATGAAAGAAAATCAAATTCGGATAAATATCACTTACCCCAATCCAACACGTGAATAACCCCTCAAAAATTGCTCAAATCCGAGGCCTACAACTCAAAATATGATAAGAATGGCCAAACCCTCGAAATAGAGCAATGTATATTTCTGCCTAGGCGTTTCTCTTCGCGATCGCGAAAAATACCTCGCGATCGCGAAGCACAAAATACAAGCTGCCGAAAATAACTCATCGTGAACGCATAGAAAGAGTCGCGAGCGCGGACCAGAATCTCCATCAACCTTCGCGAACGTGTAAAGAAACTCGCGAACGTGGAGAGTAAAATCTCTACTTCCCCCTTCCAGTTCCTTATACGCGATCGCGTATTAACTGACGCGAACGCAATGAAAAATATCTCAAAGCCTCGCAAACACGGTTGTTTCTTCACGATCACGAAGAACAAAGAAAAATCCAGCTCCCACAAAATACTATGCGAACGCGACTCTTACATCGCGAACGCGATGAAGGACACCAGATACCAGCAATCAGCAGTCCAAAAATAGAAGAAAATGGCCCATAGCCCATCCGGACAGACCTGAGTCCTCCTAGAACCTCTTAGAAACATACCAACAAGTTCTATAACATAACACGAACCTGCTCGAGGCTTCAAATCTCATTAAACAACATCAAAACTATGAATCGCACCTCGAATCAAACTTAAGGAGCTTATGAACTTTTAACTTGTACAACTCGCGCCGAAACATATCAAACCAACCCAGAATGATGTAAAATTTTGCATGCAAGTGGAAAATGACACGGTGGAGTTATACCAACTCTTGGAATCAAAATCTGAACCTGATATCAACAAAGTCAACTCTCGGTCAAACCTCTCAACCTTCCAAACCCTCAACTTTCCAATTTTCGCCAAATTGCATCAACCTATCCTACGGACCTCCAAATCCAAATCAAGACAAACGCCTAAGTCCAAAATCACTATACGAATCTATTGAAATCATCAAAACTCCATTCTAGTGTCGTCTTCGTGAAGACAAAACTCCGATCAACTCTTTTCACTTAAGCTTCTAAAGCAAGAATCCTTCTTCCAAATCAATCCCAAATCATCTGAAATCCGAACTCAACCACACACGCACGTCATAATACATAATATTAAGTTGTTCGAGACCTTAAACCACCGAATGGGACGCCAATTCTCATAATGACCGATTGGGTCGTTATATCCTCCCCTCTTAAACAAACGTTCATCCTTGAGCGTGCCAACCGTTCTGAAGTCATCAAATCACTGAGTGTAATCACCATACATATACTCATGGTTGACCCCACGTCACCCTAACCCACATAAGCCTGACAATACCATCTTCTCTAAAGATTCTTCTTCCACCAACACCAATAAACCTTAGAACCAAAATTTTCACCATCCGATCATTTTCAAAAGACCTGATTCCCACATCAACACACGATATCAGCCTCAACCAGCTGCAACAACTCGTTCTTGCACCCACCAGGTACAATCTCACAACGTAACACATCACACATATGTCCATAACAACATTTCTAATCACAATAATTGCCCAAATCAAATCTAGCACTGGGAGTGAACCTCATATCAGCTAAAACCCCGTTCCAAACCTTCACAATACTAACAACGATGAAAGAACATAAAGAACTCATAATTATTCACCCAAATCATCAGTCACACCTAACGCCACCTGGGCACACACCTCGCAAGCTAAGAACCCAATAAGCACAACGCGAATATGACTAAATATGCAAGGAAAACACATGAGAGAACTATCAAACAAGCTCGTCAGGCACAACTTCCTATCAAAACCACACTACAAATCAATTCCGCAAGGGAGAATCATGGCATACGAGCTAATCACAAGGATCTCATCCTAATATAACTCCATCGCGGCACGCAGTCCGGTCCAAACATATCAAACCACATGAAAACGCTAGGACCCCATCCTCAACTATGAACCATAAGTAGTATACGCATCACACTAACCGAAAAATTCCGCTAATTCAATTTCCGCTAGCAAGGTCACAACACATACTGAAGTCCCACATCGGTAGAGCATCTAATTCATAAATCGTTACTTACCACCCACAGATCATATAAAAACCTACTGTAATGGGTAACAGAAAGTCACTTCTAGTCTCATATCTCTCAGTAGTGAACAAAACAAAATAATAAACACGGGCTACCACTATAGAACCTCCCAAAAGGGGTAAACACATAAGTAGAGCAAAAAATCATGATACGTACCCATATAGGAAGCAAGATAAGAGATCTCACCTCGATAAACAGAACCGAATCAAAATAAGAATGATGCTCCTCTATGAAAAATCAAAATCATACCTATAAAGACATCATCAGTTGCAGCGGCCTCATCCCCACCATAGAAAGCATATCAATGGGTCGGGCCTCCCCCTCTTGGGTGCCTTCTACCCACCTGAATGCCCTACTTGTTAAAATGGAACATACGTCTCTAAATCCCGAGCCATGATTAACTAGATATCATGACTGAGCCCCTCAATGAACCTGCAGACTCGTTCTCTAACTATAGAAACCAAAGTAGGTCCATGTCTGGACAAATCATTGAATCTAACGACATACTGTGACACTGACATAATGCCTTGGCGCAGTTGCTCAAACTCCGTGTTCCATGCATCCCGAAGAGTATGGGGAACAAACTCTCTCAAGAACAACTCTAAGAGCTGACCATGAAAGTGAAGTTGCATTGCCAAGCTACCCAAATCGTACTTGCCACCACTAATATGCTGCTCCCTTAAGCTGGAACATAGTAAAAGAATTCCCACTCGTCTCCAGAATACTCATAGTGCAGAGAATACAGTGGCACTCCTCTAGGAAACCATGTACATCCTCTGAAGCCAAACCATTGAAGGTAAGAGGGTAATACTTCTTGAACCTCGCAAGTCTAAGTTGTTCCTCCTCAGATGCTGCTGCCCTAACCACGGACTGAACTAGAACAACAGGTTGTGTCAGCATGACACCTGGAACCTGACTAACATGGACTCGCTACTCTGGGGACAAGTAGCGGTAGTTTGAGCTCCTTCCCCGAACTGTGAAGTAGCTGGTGCAACCGGGATTAACCCCGCCAGAGCCAATGTGTCAAACATGTTCAAGAATTGTGCTAAGGTCTCCTGAAGTCCGGGGGCAACAACAGGCGCCTCCGGTGCTTGTCCCCCAACCAAAGCTACTGGTGGCTCCTCAATTGCTGCTCTGACAAGTGCTCTAGCTGTAGCACGTGTTCCTCATCATCCTCTACCTCTGCCTCTATATCTGCCTCGAACCCTAGTAACGCCAGCTCTAGGGCAGCATTATCAGTAACTACAGCTCGTGTCTTTACCATCTGTAAGAGAATAGAATGACAAAGGCTCAAAATTCGAGATGAATAAATCCGCACGATAGAAATGGAAGAAGTGAAACTGTCCTAATAGTTTCGTAGCCTCTCGAAGATAAGTACAGATGTCTCCGTAATGATCGGTGAGACTCTACTAAACTCGCGTATGACTCGTAGCACCTATGAACCAAGGTCTCTGATATCAACTTTTCAGGACCCCGATTTTCCTCCATAGGATGTCGTGATGGCACCTAGTCATTAGGACTAGGTGATCCTAACACATACTGAATTAATGGAAAAATTTAACCAACAACTTTTAGATACAAATTAGAAATTTCTATACAAGCCAACAATCCCTAAACTGGTAGTACAAGTCATAAGCTCTACTATGTTTACTAGAAAATATCTAAGTAGAATTGTTATGGAATAGAAATAAACAGTACAAAGTAAAATTTCAGGAGGGTGACTTCGAGGCTTGCGAACGCGACTATAGGTATACCTTGAGTCACCACAACAATGCCCGATCACCTAGCTAATGATCAACAAACTTCGAAGTACCTGGATCTGCAAAAAAAATTGGAAACGTGGAGCATGAGTACACCACAGTGGTACCCAAAAAGAATCGAGACTAACCTCGATGGAGTAGTGACGAGAGACAATCAAGACACCTACTAGACTTAATAACTTGTACAAGTATGAATGTGAAACTAACAAGGAACAATATCAATATAAACTAAGCATGATAACAATAATGAAACAATGCTGGTAATAGGAAACTAAAAGCAACAACTAGCAACGAGACACAACAGGTAATAACGCTGTGGAGTAAGCTGAATACAGTTTAAGTCTGATGAAATAAATTAAGGAAAAACAAGTAACACTCAATAAGAGCAACCACTTTCATACAAGATTTGTTCAAGGACTTCCCGAGGTACTTTACCTCATAGTCACATTTCATGGGTCCCAACTCATGAACCCTAATCGCTTGGCATCTTGTGCCCACATTACAAATCATAATCGCACGGACGACTCACGTGCCAAGGGAGTGATAATATCTCATACCCGCACGGAAAACTCATGTTCCAGAAGAATAACTTTCACAGAGAAGGCAAATATACGAGAATATATGTAAATAATCAATAAACAACATGGTTCATCTTCTCAAACCGATATGAGTGATTAATTACGCGCTTGTGCAAGTGTTCTATCACTACTCAAGTCAACATGTAAGAGAAGAGACAACAGATGGCACATAAGAAACAACACAACCAGACATAAAATGCATAACTCACACCAGGTAGGCACACCACTACACAAATATCATCAATAAAAGTTCCCCAAGGCCATCATATGTCATCGTAAATCATCCCCGACATAGTCCAACTTGTCTCGCCACGTGTGCAATAATAAACTAAATGCTAGTTTGTCTCGCCACACGCGCATAATAGTATTCCCACATTGTCCCACCACATGCACAAACCCACATATATAGTCCACCTTGTCACGTTGCATGTGCAAATATCAATAATAACAATAGCACGTAAAACCCACGTAACACCCCGACAATCCTCTCAACAATACCATGCATGCCAAAGAACATAACAACACAATATAAGGTTTTTCACCATATGTGCCCATATGTCACCACTCTTCCTTAAACAATTTCAGGATCACAACCACGCATAGCCTTCGACTCAGCAGCACTGAGTACATGAACAAAAACAACAATAACACGAGAGTACGACAAGTAAATCAACACAAAAACTACATAACACAAAGAAACGGAAAAATGAGCTCACAATGGAAGACACCACAAGTAATAATGGTTTTAACAAGAATAGCTTAACAAGGGGAGGGATAATGTGTAATAGTGATTCCAGTTAAGTACAACTCGATGATAAGAGAGATAACATGAATCAAATATTCTCAATAAGGATAAGCCAACAATGAAAGGGATAACAAAAGTTCAGTGAAGGTTAAGCATTAATAGAAAAGACATCAATAACTTCAATTAAGGATAACATAAGAAATTACGGAAAAGACATCAATAACTTCAATTAAGGATAAGTAATTACGGAAAAGACATCAATAACTTCAGTTAAGGATAAGCAACTACGCAAAAGATATCAATAACTTCAATTAAGGATAAGCAAATACATCAACAATTTCAATTAAATTCAATAAGAGTTTATTGACAACAAGGGTAGAACATGAATCGATCAAGTCCAAATAAGACACATAAGGGTGAATTTAATAAATGGAATGTTTAACATGATAAGGCAACTTCAATTTTAATGGACATAAGAACCTGAGAGTCTAAAATGGTCAAATTCTCACAAATAAGCCTGAGTACGTACTCGTCACATCGCGCACCCGGCCTTCACACGACATAATTAGCAAGAATGACTCAAATCCTAGGGGTAGTTCCCCCACATAAAGATAGGCAAGATAATTACCTCAAAGAAGCTAGACCGATACTCTAAAATGACCTTCTCGTGTGAAACAACCTCCGGACGGCTCAAATTTTAGCAAAATAACTTCATCTCATGAATAAAAACCATAAGAAGTAATCCGGATAATATAAAATAAAACAATAAAAGAAGAAGAATAACATTGCAGAGAAAGAGAGAGAGAGAGGGTGTGTTCTTATTGAATTTTGAGATGAATTACAATGGGGTAAGACCCCTCTATTTATAGGGAAAATAACTTAGCCACAAAGTAACAAACTCTCTAAAAGATAGACTTTCACTCTAATTATAATTCTATTCATAATAATCCCCCTTAAATGTATACTCAATAAATAATGTGCCTCGTTAAAACCTTAAAAATAAAACCCAGTGAGAAAAAAATTCTAGTAAAGAAAAAAGAGTACACATGTTTAATAATATGCCTTTTGGTTGCCTTGTTAAAAACCTTTCAAGGAAAACCCAGTGGAACAAAACCTTGTAAGTGAAAAAGAGTACAACGCGCATTAACTCCCTCTGATGAGAGCATAAATTCACATCCTTGAGCCTTCGCATCCCAATCTTGTACACTAGCTTCTTGAAGGTTGACATCGGTGGAGACTTGGTGAACAAATCAGCCATATTATCACTTGAACGAATTTGTTGCACATTGATATCACTATTCTTTTGAAGCTCATATGAGAAAAATAACTTTGGTGAAATGTGCTTTGTCTTATATCCTTTTATGAATCCTCCCTTCAATTGGGCTATGCATGCTGCATTGTCTTCATACAAAATCGTGGGTAGTTTGTCCCACTTCAAACCACATTGGTCTCGAATAAGGTGTATTATAGACCTCAACCACACACATTCTCGACTTGCTTTATGAATAGAAATTATCTCAGCATGATTATATAAAGTATCCACAATTGATTGCTTAGTCGATCGCCAAGATATGGTAGTGCCTCCATAGGTAAACACATAATCTGTTTGAGATTGAACCTTGTGTGGATCAGATAAATACCCAGCATCGGCATAAACTAACAAGATCGAGACTGCAAATAAAATAAGCCCACATCGTTTAGTCCCTTTTATATACCGCAATATGTGTTTGATTCCATTATAATGTCTCCTTGTAGGAGCAGAGCTATATCTTGCTACGACATTAGCTGAAAAAGTTATGTCAGACCTTGTAGTATTAGTAAGATACTTTAGTGCACCAATTGACTAAGATATGGTACTTCAGGACAAAGTGCTCTTCATTCTTTTCTTGAGGTCGAAATGGATCCTTATTCACATCAAGTGATAGAACAACCATCGGAGTACTTAATGGATGTGCTCCATCCATGCAAAATTATTTAAATACCTTTTCTATGTAGGCAGATTGATGAACAAAAATCCCATTTACCAAATGTTCAATTTGCAAACCGAGACATAATTTTGTCTTTCCGAGATCTTTCATCTCGAATTCCTTCTATAAATAATCAATTGCCTTTTGGAGTTCTGTAGGAGTTCCAATAAAGTTTATGTCATCGACATATACGGCAAGTACAACAAATTTTGATGTTGTTTTATTTATAAAAACACATGGACAAATGAAATCATTTATATAACATTCATTTAATAATACTCACTAAGATGATTATACCAAATTCGTCCTGATTTCTTTAGACCATACAAAGATCTTTGCAATTTGATTGAAAATATTTTTCCGGACTTTGAATTATGTGCGTCGGGAATTTTAAATACCTCGGAAATTTTCATGTATATCTCATTATCAAGTGATCCATAAAGTCATCCATTAAATGCATGTCAAGATTTTCACGGACATCAAAACTAATGAGATAACGGAATGTTATAGCATCCATAACGGGTGAATATGTATCTTCACAATCGACACCAGGCCTTTGTGAAAATATTTGTGCAACAAGGCATGTCTTGTATCTTTGTACCTCCTTTTTCTCATTCCTTTTACGTACAAAGACCCATTTATAGCCAAAAATCTTAACACCATTAGGTGTTTGGACTACATGCCCAAAACCTTCACGTTTTGCAAGTGAATTCAACTCTGATTGGATTGCTTCTTGCCATGTTGGCCAATCACGTCTTTCTGGATATTCTCCAATAGATTGAGGTTCAATATCCTCATTATCTTGCATAATGCTAGATTCAAAATTATATGCAAAGACATAATTCACCACTATATCCACTTGATTCAAATTTGTCTCAATATCGATTGGGTTTATTGATAGTTCCTTATTTTCTTGAATCTCAGGCTCATTGATTTCCTCATGAATCTCAGTATTGGTTAAATCGTGGATTTTTTCATGAGACTCTTTCGTAGTGTCGTCTTGAGCATTTATTTTTATTTTTCTAGGATTTTGATCCTTAGAACCTAATGGTCTGCCATGTTTTAGGCGTGCTTTACACTCATTAGATATGACACTAGAAGGTTGTCCAACAGGGACATCAATACGGATTGTAATATTCTATGCAAGGATATGTAATTTTGTTATCCTTTTCAGATCTATAAATGCGTCTGGCATTTGATTTGCTATTATCTACAAGTGAATGATCTTTTGCACCTCTTTCTCACAAATAGAGGCACGTGGATCAAGATGAGACAATGATGGATTTTTCCACAAGATTTCCCGTTTAGTTTCACCATTTTCTCCCCCTAATTTGGAAAAAGTGTCTCATTGAATCGACATTCTGCAAATCGCGTAGTGAACAAATCCCTCATTAATGTTTCGAGGTAGCGAATAATGGAGGGCGATTCAAACCCAACTATATTCCTAACATTCTTTGGGGACCCATTGTAGTGCGATATGGTGGTGCTACAGGCACATATACCGCGCATCCAAAAATTCTCAAATGGGATATATTAGGTCCATGACCCAAAGCTAATTACAACGGGGAATATTTATGATAATTTATCGGTCTGAGATGAACTAGCATTGCTGCATGCAAAATGGCATGACCCCAAACAGAAGTGGGTAACCTCTTTTTCATGAGTAATATTCTGCTATCAATTGTAGACGTTCAATCAAAGACCCCGCAAGACCATTTTGAGTGTGAACATGAGCTACATGATGTTCCACGTTTATCCTATTAATCGGATTATTTGTGCCATTAATTTTGCAAACGCCAGGTTTCGAGATGACATTAGGCACACATGAGAACATCTTGAAGAAGCATCTATTAAGACCATAAAATATCTAAACGACCCACTGGATAGGTGAATAGGTCCACAAAATGTCCCCTTGTATACGTTCCAAAAATGCAGGGGACTCAAACCCAACCTTTATTGGTGATGGTCTAATAATTAACTTGCCTTGATAACAAGAAGTGCAAGAAAATTCATTATTTAGAAGAATTTTTAAATTCATTAATGGATGCCCATTTGAGTTTTCTATAATTCGTCTCGTTATAATTGATCCAGGATGTCCCGATCGATGATGCAAAAGTACAAAAGTATTGGAACCAGTAACCTTTTGGTTTACGATAGAATGTGCCTCAATTGCACTAATTCTTGTCCAATACATGCTACAATATAAATATGGGAATTTCTCAATAACCTTTTTCTGGATAGAGACATTCTTGGTAATGATGAGATATTCAAGATTATTCTCATCTATTGTCTCAATATGATATCCATTTCGGCGGATATCTTTAAAACCCAACAAGTTCCTCTTGGACTTGGAGGAGAACATTGCATTACTATGATAAGTATTGTTCCCCTAGGCAGAGTTATAGTAGCTCTTCCATAGCCTTCAATTAAATTACTACTACCAGAAATTGTAGTAACATCTGCCTTACACATACTTAATTGAGAGAAATATTTCTTCTCTTTAAATATTGTATGTGTCGTGCATGACTCAATTAAACAAATATTTTTACAATTGAACTTTGATCCAAATTTGCTTTGAGAGATATCCATATTTGCTTCCCATGATTTGACATACAAAAGAAATATACGAATAAACATTAGTATTTTCAGAGAAAATGGGAAGAAAAAAAGTTTAACCCAATGATTTGAAACCTTTTAATGCAATTTCGAGAAAACTCTCATTATGATACAAATAATTACATAGCTAAAAGTAAAGTAATTATCAATACACAACCTATATGACTAATACAACTACAATAAATTTAGTGGGTATCTAATGTACGAGTTGTACTTGTCAAGATCAAATTCTTTAAAATTCTATGTATTAATAATCCGTCTTAACTACTAATGTTAAAGACTGGAAAAAGTGCATTCTAAACTTACTATTTGACAACAATAAAAAGTTTAGAAAGTGTGTGTGTGTGTGAGAAATGTGGGAAGTTCAAATAATTAATAAAAAACAGATTGTGAAATGTGGTCCATAAAGAAACAAACAATCAAAATTGAATTTTTTGGGAGAAGTTGACGGCATCTCTGATAAGGAATTTTGGTCTTCTTAATATAAGTAGAAAGATGCGAGAAAACTAATACTATTTCATAAAATAAATTGTACTAATTGATATTAATGACTACTACTCATGTAAGAAACTATGATTATATGATATTTATTCACCAGCTACTACGAATATGAAAAATCAAAATCAAACTATTCAACCATCTTTAACTACGGATCCATCACCAATCAAGTGGTCTATTTTCCCATCAGGGCGCTCAAAGAAATCTGCCACATCCAAGTGGGTGATGCAAAAATCACAGTTAGAGACAAAATTGGCTTCAGGGCCTTTATTCTTTAGAGATATTTGATAAAGATCAACCAAATATTTTGGTGTACGAAAATATTTTCCCAATGCCCTTTTCCACCGCAATAATAACATTCAGTTTCTGAACCATTTGGCTTCTCATCTTTCCCTTCCACTTTTGGTGGTTATTTTTCTTTGGGGGTGATTAACACCAGAAAAATTTCTTCCTTGGCCACGACCACAACCACGACCATGAACATGGCCACGACCTTTTCCATGCTTAGAATAATAGGCATACACCTCGTTCACTTCAGGCAATGGTGTAGACCCAGTGGATCGATTATCGTAATTTCTCATGAGCAAAACGTCAACCCCGGGCCCGTACCTCAGAACCCGATAAAATTCATAAAATTAGAAAACCCATTCCGATACTAGTCCAACCATACCAAAATTATCAAATTCCAATATCAATTCGTCTTTTAAATCATCATTTTGCATTTTTGAAAGTTTTCACAAAATTCTCATTTTTTCCCAACTCAAACCACTAATTTAATGATAAAAATAAAGAGTAAATCATGTATCAAATTTGGGTAAAGATCACTTAACCCAGTCCAACACGTGAAGAACCCCTAAAAAATCGCTCAAATCCGAGGTCTACAACTCAAAATATGATAAGAATGGACAAACCCTCGAAATAGAGTACTTTATATTTCTGCCCAGGTCTTCCTCTTTGCGATCGGGGAAAATGCCCCGCGATCGCGAAGCACAAAATGCAAGCTGCCAAAAATAACTCATCACGAACGCATGGAAAGAATCACGAGCACGAACCAGAATTTCCATCAACCTTCGTGAATGTGTAAAGAAGCTCGTGAAAGCGGAGAGTAACACCTCTGCTGCTCCATTCTAGTTCCTTATATCTCAAAGCCTCGCGAACACAGACGTCTCTTTGCGACCACGAAGAACAAAGAAAAATCCATCTCCCACAAAACACTATGTGAACGCGACTCCTTCATCGCAAACGCGATGAAGGATACCAGATACAACAGTCAACAGTCCAAAAATAGAAGAAAATGGCTCGTAGCCCATACAGACACACATGAGGCCCCCCTGGACCCCGTCGAAACATACCAACAAGTTTCATAATATGACACAGACCTGCTCGAGGATTCAAATCACATCAAACAACATCAAAACTATGAGTCGCGCCTCGAATCGAACTTAAGGAGCTTCTGAATTTTTAACTATTACAACTCGTTTCGAAACATATCAAAGCAAACTGGAATGACGTCAAATTTTGCATGTGAGTTTCAAATGACACAACAAAGATATACCAACTCTTGGAATCGAAATCAGAACCCGATATCAACAAAGTCAACTCCCGGTCAAACCTTAACCTTCAAAACCTTCATCTTTCCAATTTTTCCAAATTGCATCAACTTAACACTACAGACCTTCAAATCCAAATCCGGACACACGTCTATGTCCAAAATCACCATACGAAGTTATTAGAATCATCAGAACTGTCACGACCCCAAACCTAAACTGGCCGTGATGGCACCTATCGTGATACTAGGCTAGCCAATTTACTGAGAATAACATAAGGGTTTTCCATTTAATACATAAATTATACGATATTTCATAATAATTTTTGCTTTTTAGCATTCCAAGACAATAAAGAATGGTCAAAATATCTAAACACTGCTCCAACATCTGGAGTCATCCATCATGAGCATATAAGAAGTGATACAGTCTGATACTAATTCTTTACTACAACAAGTCTGGGAAGTAAAGTAAAATGACAAAGTAGGAAGGTGAAAGGTCAGGCTGCGGACGTCGAGAAGCTACCTCAAACAATCTCCAAACAATGCTCCAAATGGGGTGGATCGATTATCGCTCAACCCCGGTACCTGAATCTGCACATAAGGTGCAGGGAGTTACGTGAGTACGCCAAATAAGTAAGTAACCATTATAACTATAGACTTGAGTGCAACGACGAGCATATAAAAATCATGTAAGTTCATATAATAAACAACAGTAAATCAAGTCAGGAATCTACATTCCGAATATTTCATAAAAACTCCAGTTTTCTGTTTAAAGTCTCATATCAAACATTTGCTCAACATTTTTCATTAGAGGCTTAGTGTAAAGAAGAGTGAAAACAGTAGTTTCATAAAATATCAGCCCCTCGGGTACAATGTCACTCACAAATGACCTCTCGGGAAAGCCTCTCAGTCACTCGTGACTCTACTCTCATAAGTCAATGCTCACACTCAACACTCTCACTCAATAGGTACCATATATAATCGTTGCGGCGTGCAGCCCGATCCATGTAATAATCGCTGCGGCGTGCAGCCCAATCCATAAATAGTCGACTGCACTCACTAGGGGTGTACAGACTCCGGAGGGGCTCCTACAACCCAAGAGCTATATCGCTGCGGCGTGCAGCCCGATCCACATATATCTCGTTGTGGCGTGCAGCCCGATCCATATATATCTCGCTGCGGCGTGCAACCCGATACACATATATCTCTTTGCAGCGTGCAACCCGATCCATCACTATTCTCACAATCCGACTCTCGGCCTCACTCAGTCATCATCCTCACAAGCCACTCGGGAAACTCAGTACAATTCACGGGGACTCAACCCAAAATATCTTTCATTATTTAAAAACAAAGTGATAAACAGGAATAAACAGTGAACATGTATAAAGCTAAATCATGACCGAGATTATATTTTCTATCAGAACAGTGTGAGAATAGTATTAAAATACCCCTGAGGGTCCAAACAGGTCGTCACAAGGCCCCAAACATGGCGTACAACCCAAAATATAGTATAAATCTCTAAAATACGGGATATCATATGATTTCAAATCAAATACGCGGCTTAATAGTCGTTACGAGACTGACCAAGTCACAATCCTTACCGGTGCACGCCCACACTCTCGTAACCTAACATGTGTGTCACCTCATTTACCAAAACATACTGGGGTTTCATACCCTCAGGTCTAGATTTACAATCGTTACTTACCTTAAACCGGCCAAAATCCTAACTCGCGATGCCTTTGCCTCTTGAATCGGCCTCCGATCGCTCCGAATATACCAAAAATCAGTACTATAATACCAATATGTGATAAAAGAATAAAACCCACGCGAAAATTATCAAATTTAATCAAAAATCTCGAAATTGGCCAAATCCGGCCCCCGGGCCCACGTCTCGGAACCCGATAAAAATTATGAAACCAGAATCCTTATCCACTCACGAGTCCAAATCTCATTCAAAACCTCAAAAATCCATCTCAAGACCACTTCCTCTTTTTCCCAAATTTTTCACCCCAAGTCACAAATTAGATGATGAAATTAAAGACATAATTATGAGATTTAGCCAAAACCAAGTAAGAATAAATTACCCCAATGTTTTCCTTGAAATATCTCTCAAGAATCGCCTCTACCCAAGCTCCAATTCGTCAAAAATAGAAAATAGGATGAGGTCCCCTTATTTTATAACTTAAAGTTTCTGTCTAGGGTGCCCTCGGCCTACCCTCGATTATGAACCACCCCGAGGTCGAGTACCCCCGAGGTTGAACTAACCCGGAGTATCCCCGAGGTCGAACTATCCCCGAGTACCATCAAGGTCAAACTACCCCCGAGTACCCCCGAGGTCGATTTTTGACAGATGCAGCAAAACCAGAAAACTCACACCAGCAGATATCAGCCATCAACCATCAACCAACGTCCAAAAATGATCCGTTAACCATCCGAAACTCATCCGAGGCCCCCGAGACCTCAAATAAACATACCATCAAGTACCAAAACATCATATGAATTTAATCGAACCTTCGAAACACTCAAAACAACATCAAAACACCAAATTACACACGGATTCAAGCTTAATGAAACTAAGAAATTCCAACTTTTATTTTCGATGCCGAAACCTATCAAACCTTGTCCGAATGGTTTGAAAATTTGCACACACATCCAAAATGACACTAAATCTGTTCCAACTTCCGGAATTCCATTCCGACCTAGATAGCTAATTTTTCACTGCCGACCGGAAATCGCCAAAAACTCAATTTCGCCAATTCAAGCCTAGTTCTACTCCGGACGTCTGAAAAACATTCTTAACACACTCCTAAGTCTCAAATCACCTAACGAAGCTATCCGAGCCATAAAAATCACATTTCGAGGTCATTTACCTATAAGTCAACTTCCGGTTAATTTTTCTACCTATTAAACCATCTTAAGAGACTAAATGTCTCATTTCCCACCACGACCACTCTGAACCTGATCCAACCAACCCAACACCACATAAATGAGTTAAACAACACATGATAAGGCAGAAATAGGGAAAACGGGGCAAATTTCACGGAATGACCGGCCGGGTCGTTACAAGATCTCCATTCTAGAGTTATTTTCATGAAAGCCAAAACTCCGATCAACTCTTTTTCACTTAAGCTTTTAAGGCATGAATTCCTCTTCTAAATCAATCCTAAATCATCTGAAATTCGAACTCGACCATACACGCACGTCATAATACATAATATGAAGCTTCTAAAGACCTTAAACCACTGAAAGAGATGCTAATTATCAAAACAACCAGTTGGGTCGTTACAACTATTGAGCACATGAAGAGAATATAAAATAGCTATGGGTATTGAGACGACGTGCTTTTATGATTTGGGGTCGCTCGAGATGATTATCAATTGAGTTCCATTATGTGCTAGAAAAGAGATGTATTAATTCTGAAGGTAAGGCAAGAGGAAGCTGAGGAGTTGAGTCAATTTAGTAGGGGATTAGATCGGTATAGTAAAGGAAATGATTGGTTCCTTCGGTGCCATAAGGTTATGCGGTGATTTGTGGCTATGCTTGCGGACTTGGTAGTCTTCATAATTTTATTGTTTGGAGGTATTTAGTTCTAATGGTTTCTTTATGTGTGAATGGGTACCAAAAGTGTTATGGTGGTTTAGACCACGACTTGAGGTTTGCGTTTTCTGCTGTTATGGAAAGTTGGTTGTGTGTTACTATTTTTCCTCCCGAAATGAGTTAAGTGAAAGGTTTCTAGCCGATAAAGTATTTGGTCTACTGGTGGTTCAGGAGTTATGGTAAAATTCTTCCACCCTCATGTAACAACATGATAGGTGTAGTGAGCGATATGGAATTTGGAATTGAAGGATCAAGGTGGAGGTTCAGTTTTGACAGTAACATCATGAGCTCCATGGCGGGGGGGGGATATTTCAGATGTTTAAAGTATGTTGTCACTATTCACGGGTAGCCCGAGGATGGTCTATTTTGCGGTAGAAGTATTGTATATTGATTTGCGGATGCTTGACTACCACTACAGAAATAGCATGATCAGATTATAATTGATGTTCAGATTTTGTTACTTGGTATGGGAGGTTATGTGAGTATCTCCCATGGGAAGATTATGTAGGTGCGACGCATCAGTCAATTAAGTAGTAGGGATTAAGGTCAGGTACAAAAATACTGGTACTATCGATGATTAAAGATTTTATGTCTGAGAGGTGCTCGATTCCTTTGGTTTCGAATTGTGGGAGTTTGTTCTGGATTTGAAGGTTGATCATATGTGTCATAGATAGGGTTATTGTGGATCTTGAAAGGATACTCACCTATTATGAGATGTTCGGGAATCAATTTTGAGGTCCGTTGGCAGGCCTAATGTGAATGTATATTCTACAGTATATCAGGTATGCTTATTCAGCGTAGCATTGCTTATGGATAAGTCTTCGAGCTTGGTCTATGTTATTCTTGTCATCGTCTATTTCATGTGTTACTCTTTTTTTACCAAGTAGGTTTTGAGGCATCTTGAGTGTCCATACGTGTGTTGTGATCCTGTGTATCTTGTGGTGTTACACGAGCAAAACGGCTCTCGAGATGTTGATTATTTATTGCACCTTAGTCGCGCTTGGCCCTTATAACGCGTGATTCTATCTGTCTCCCCAGAGTTATGTTTATGCACTTGGCGTGCTTGTAGTTGTTATACGTGTGTCTAGTGAGTGTGAGTATTTTTGGATCGAAGGGTATTCCCATGCAGACTGTGATGTTCGGGTGGGGTGGCAAGCTACCATAGGTATGATGTTTGCATCAGGTTGCACGCTACAACAAGGAGATGTTGGGTACATTTCCTTATACTTATTTTGTGTTTTGTTTCTCATATATGAGATAGGTTCACATCATTTGTTTGGCTGTTATATCTGTTATGCATGTTGGGCAGTTCTGGTACCGGGGTTCGGTTTTCCTTATTGGTCATATTCGGGTTGTGGATTGTTGGCGCATTAATGATGTATGATATTTTAGATGGTTTTGATGTGGCTTGTCGACCGAGCAGCTTGTACTGCGTGAAATGTGGTAGTTGGACTTGGAATCAGTGTAAATAGATTTGTATAATGTATATTTGGAGGGAAAATGTCACTAATCAATTCAGAATGCAATAATGGTTCTTGTCGAGCAGAGAGACTCCATGAGTTATTGATATGAGTTTCTATATATCTCTTCCATCGTTGTAGTATTGCAAGGGCTGGAATAGGGCATGTATATTTCATGAGGTATTTTACAGGCATCAGGTTCGTAAATTGTAGATATTGTGGTTGGAAGATATTACTATGGGAATATGAATTATGCGGTGCATTGTGTTGTTCCAAAATGAGTGTATGATTATGTTTTGGTACATCTTGTGAAGACTGATACAATGTATGTACGCAAGAAGTTGGGTTTTAAAGAAATTCTGAATGTTGGAATTTAATTCTAAGGCTTGTGCGCTAAGAAGTGTTTTAAAAGGCGTGGGAGTAAGGCGAGACATTTTACATATGCCTCAGCGAGGCGTAAGCCCCGAGGCCCCATAGGTATCTAATTTTTAATATTTTATAAAATAATATAATTACGATAAATATTTATAAACAGGTAAAATTGTATATAAATAAATATATATATATATATATATATATATATATATATATATATATATATATATATATATATAAACCAGTCAAAACAGTCTATTATACGCTACTTACAAGCATAAATAACTTGAGTCCAAAAGAATAACTTTTTCTACATCGAGGAACAAAAAGGATGACTAACCTGCAATTTGAACTTTGAACTTGCTGCTATGAAGGTGAATGGAGTTATCTTTCTATTTGTAAACAAAAAGGAGAATATTCGCTGCTTTTGCGAGATATTAGCAGACTAGCGGACAAGATAAAGAATTGGGAAAGACCATGAAATAGGTCTTCAATCAATAAAAAAAGTCTTGAATTTTAAATTTAATACATTTTAGTTCCTTTTTAAAACTTTTGAGTAATTACCAAGATGATTTTTAAGAATTTGGGTATTATATGAAAGACTTATTCAGCAAATTTGTTTTAATTTGAAAAAGTCTCTAGTGTGATTCAGACGCGATCGGTGAAGTTTGAAGGTTTGAAAGTTAAAAGAAGGATTTTGATCGTCGATTCGTGGTTTTGATGTTATTAGTGGAGGTTCAAGCCTTTGGATAATTTTGGATAAGGTATTAGGACTAGTTTGCATGATTGGATGGGGTTTCAGGGCCTCAGTGAGATTCAGGGTTGTTTCAGACCAAGTTGTGGTGTTTTGCTATTGCTGGTTCTGATGTTGTTCTTCGCGAACACCATGGGGATCATGCGTTCATGTAACGACCCGGTTAGTCGTTCCGAGAGTTATAGCCCTGTTTCCCCCATCTTTGCTTCTTTATGTGATGTTCAGCTGTGTTGTGTTGTATCGGGTTGGTAGGTTCAGGTCCGGAGTAGTTTTGGAGTGAAATGAGACACTTAGTCCCTTATTAGGAAGCTTAAGTTGGAAAAGTCAACTGGATGTTGACTTCTGAGTAAACAATATCAGATTTGTATTTTTATGGTTCGGTTAGCTCCATTAGGTGATTTTGAACTTAGGAGTGAATCCAGAATGTAATTTGAAGGTACGCGGTAGAATTAGGCTTGAATTGGATAAAGTTAAAAATTTAGCAATTTTGGTCGGCAGTGAAAAATTAGGTATCGGAGTCGGAATGGAATTTAAAAGGTAGGTTCTTAGTGTCATTTGTGACGTGTGTGCAAAATTTGAGGTTATTCAGATGTGGTTTGGTAGGTTTCGGTGTCGTTGGTAAATTTTGGGAGTTTAGAAGTTCTTAGGCTTGAAACCGAGGTTGATTTGGTGTTTCGGTATTGTTTTAGGTGTTCCGAATGTTCGACTAAGTTCACGTATTGTTGTATTGCTTTTTAGTATTATTGGTTGAGGTCCCGAGGGCCTCGGGTGAGTTTCAGGTGATTTACGGATTAAATTTTAGAAGTTTGAAATGTTGTTTTCTGGGGTATTGAGGTTCTGGTGTTTTTTCTGCACCTGCGGATGGGGAGCCACATGTGCGATGATTGCATATGCGGATTGAGGGTCGTAGATGCGAAAATAGGCGACTAGAGCTTGAGCGCAGGTGCGGAGGTTTTGTCGCACCTGCGAGGCCGCAGGTGCGAGAGGAGAGCCGTAGATGCGGAAGTTGGACGAGTAAGTGGAAGTCGCAGGTGCGACTTTTGGACCGCATATGCGGTCGCGCAGGTGCGAGTATGGGGCCATACTTCGCGAATTTTAGCCCATTCTTCACCATTGTTAGCCGATTTTGAGCTTTGGGCAGTGATTCTCAAGGGGGAATCAAGAGACATCAGTGAGGTAAGTGCTTGGGCTCTATTACGTGTGTTTATGATGATTTTTCCACTGTTTAATCATGAAATTAGTGGGAATTTGGGGTGAAGTTGAAGGGGTTAGGACTTGAGTTTTGGAGAGTTTGAGGTGAGGATTTGAGTAACCAAACAGAGTCGAATTTTGATGAATTTGATATGGTTAGACTCGGGAGTGAACGAGCATTCTAATTTTGCCATTTTCATCGGGTTTCGATACATGGGCCCGGGGGCCGGGTTTTAGCCAATTTCGGGTTTTTGGCATATTGTTGTAGTTTTTCTTGTGGAACTCGTTTCTTTAGCTTATGTTGGTAGTATTGTTATGGTTGTGGTTAGATTCGGAGATTTTGGAGACCGAGTCGAGGGGTGAGGGAATTCGGGGTAGGATTTTATGCCGTTAAGGTAAGTAATAGTTTTAACTCTGGCTTTGAGGGTATAAACCCGGAGAATTGATACCATGTGACTGTTTAGAGGTAATACCCACGCGAGCTGACAGGCGTGTGGGTGTACGCCGCGAGGGATTGAGACTTGGTCCGTCCCGTGAGGCTGTGAGGCCTAATAGTCGTTATTTGTGTCTATGCGTTTACTTGTCTGTTAAACTTGACTGCCTTCAGTTAGAGATCATGCTTAGGCTTTATTCATGCTCACATTAGTTGTACTCAGTCATAGAAATTCTTGTACATGTTCACCTCAGTCTCTATTATCTTGCTGATACACTATAATACTTGATTTGGACTGCTTTCCCTTATTTGTTGAAGACTATGAGGCTAGAGAGGTACATGACTAAGTGAGGCCGAGGGCCTGTTGTGAGACATTGTACTATAGCACGCGAGTTGTCAGTGTGGATCCAGATTGTACTATAGCACGTGAGTTGTCCGTGCGGATCTAGATATGATATGATAGCACGTGAGTTGTTCGTGCATCACGTGAGTGGTCTGTGCAGATTAGCGCTTGGGCTGTAGGAGACCTTCTGGAGTCTGAACACCCCTAGTGAGCACAAGTACCTATTGAGCGTGTGCATTGAGGGCTGAGGAATTGAGTGACATTGCTGTGAGGTTTCATTTATTATTGTTGTTACTGCATTTATCTACTAATTGCCTGGTAGTATTTGCTGATTCATGAAATTTACCTTTTACTCTTGTTTATTATTAACTGTGAAAATTAATAATTGAATTGTTCTTCTTAGGTCGTCACTACTACTCAGTTCCTTAGTTATTTCTGTTACTTGCTGAGTCGGTTGTACTCTACTACACCCTGCACTTTATGTGCAGATCCAGGTGATTTTGAGCGCGGCGATCGTTGAGTCCAGGCCAACTAATCTTCGGAGACTGCAAGATATCTGCTAGCATCCGCAGGGACTTGTTACTCCTTCTATCATCTATTTTCTCTTTTGGGTTGTATTGACATTTAGGCAGTGATGTATTAGTTTATGGATTTAGATGCTCATGACTTAGTGACACCCTGATGTTTGGGCTCGTTTCCATATTTCTATATTTATTATCAGAGTTTAGCTTGGTTTATGAGATATTGAAAGTGTCTTTATTAAATTATTATAATCACATTAGTAGTAATAATTTGGGAAATAGGCTTGCCTTGTATCACGATAGGCGCCATCACGACATGGTTTAGATTTGGGTCGTGACAAGTTGGTGTCCGAGCTTAGGTTACATAGGTCTCACGAGTTATGAGCGGGTTAGTAGAGTCTTGCGGATCGATACGGAGACGTAATTACTTATCTTTGAGAGGTTGCAGAACCTTTAGGAAAAATTTAACATTCTTGGATTCTTGCCGTGCGTTCTATTTATTATGGTAACTTCTGTTATTTCATTCTCTCACAGATGGTGAGGACTCGTGCTACTGGTCAGGAGGGACAACCACCAGCTCAGGCCGTGAGAGGCCGAGGCCGTGGTAGAGGCAGAGACATCGCTAGCATAGCAGCTGGGGCAGCACCTACAGATCCCCCAGTTGTCCCCACTCAGGATCAGGTCCCCGTGGTAGATGTTCCGGTGGGACCAAATTAGGCACCACATGTGCCTATCGTGATTCCTGGCCTTCAGGAGGCCCTGGCCCAGATTCTATCAGTGTGTAGGGGCCTTGCTCAGGCAGTCTCAGTTACTACAACCTCAACCACTTCTCAGGCCAGGGGAGGCACCCAGACTCCCGCCACCCGCACGTCGGAGCAGGTTGTTCAAGGACTTCAGACACCGGGGGCACCACCAGGCCAGCCGGTCGCAGCTGATCAGGAGCATGTAGTTCCTGCTATGCCAGAGGATGATCAACGTAGGTTGGAGAGGTTAGGGAGACTCCAGCCTCCACCCTTCAGTGGCACAGAGAGAGAGGATGCCCAGTATTTCTTGGACATGTGCTAAAGGATACTCTGCACATCTGGTATTTTGGAGACTTGTGGGTTTGTCATTCACTACATTTCAGTTTTTTGGGGCTGCACTCCGATGTGGGAGACTTACGAGAGGCGTAGGCCTGATGGAACAACACCCCTCACTTGGAATCAGTTCTTTGTGGTATTTTTGGAGAAGTTTGTGCCTCAGTCCCGCAGAGAGGAACTGCGCAGACAGTTTGAGCAGCTTCGCCAGGGTGATATGTCGGTGATGCAGTATAAGATGCAATTTTCAGAGTTGGCCCGCCATGCTATCTGGTTGGTTCCCACGGACATGGAGAGGATCATGATGTTATAGATGGTCTCAGTTTTTAGTTACAGTTGCTTATGAACCGAGAGAGGGTGTCTAGTGCTACCTTTGATGAGGTTGTCGACGTTGCTCGATAGATTGAGATGGTTCGTGGTCAGGAGAGGGTTAGGAGGGAGGCCAAGCGGCCTCGTGGACCAGGTGGATTCAGTGGTGCTCCTCACGGGTCAGTTTCAACATGGTAGAGGCCATCCATTTAGACATGCTCAACCAGCTCGCCCATTTCACTGTGGTGCATCATCTGGCCACGGTTCTCACAGTCATCAGCAGGGTCAGTCGTCATTTGGTGCACTGCCAGTGCAGAGTTCTCATCATGGCACGTCCACTCAGGTATCACCGGGTACTTCTTTTGGACATCAGGAGCAGCAGTTCCGTCAGAGAAGGGGTTGTTTCGAGTGCGGAGATTTTGGTCACATCATGAGAGATTGCCCTAGGCTATTGGGTGAGACTCCACAACGGAGTACTCAGCCAATGGCACCAACACCAGTTCCTCCACAACCCGCCCAACCAGCTAGGGGTGGGCCTCGGCCAGAGAGGGGCAGATCTCAGTCAGCTAGGGGTCGCCCGAGAGGGGGAGGCAGATCAGGGGATGGTCAGTCATGTTTCTATGCCCTCCGAGCCAGACCAGACGCTATTGCTTCAGATGCTGTGATTACAAGTATTGTCTCCGTCTGTCATAGATGTGCCTCTGTATTATTTGACCATGGTTCTACATATTCATATGTTTCATCATACTTTGATCATTTTCTGGATATGCCCCGTGAGTCATTAGTTTCACCTGTTTATGTATCTACTCTTGTGGGCGATACTATTATTGTGGACCGCGCGTATCGATCATGTGTGGTGTCTATTGGGGTTCTGGAGAACCGAGTGGATTTGTTATTGCTCAGTATGGTTGATTTCAATGTGATATTAGGCATGGATTGATTATCTCCATGCCATGTTGTTGTAGACTGTCACGCCAAAATCGTGACCTTAGCGATGCCGGGATTTCTGAGGGTAGAATAAAGTGAAACTATAGACTATGTACCGAGTAGGGTGATTTCATATTTGAAGGCTCGGTGTATGGTTGAGAAGGGTTGTATTTCTTACTTGACTTTTGTGAGAGATTTTAGTGTAGAGACTCCTGCCATTGATTCTGTTCTGGTGGTATATGATTTTCCGGATGTGTTTCCTGCAGACCTGCCGGGCATGCCGCCTGACAAGGATATTGGCTTTGGTATCGATTTGGTGTCGGGCACTCAGTCCATTTCTATCCCTTCATATCGTGGCACCAACGGAGTTGAAGGAATTGAAAAAACAGCTTCAGGAGCTCCTAGATAAGGGGTTTATTCGTCCTAGTGGGTCACCTTGGGGTGCACCAGTTCTATTTGTGAAGAAGAAGTATGGTTCCATGAGAATGTGTATTGACTACAGGCAGTTGAACAAGGTCACAGTCAAGAACAAGTATCCTTTGCCTCGTATTGATGATTTATTTGACCAGCTTCAGGGAACGAGGGTGTTTGCTATGATTTATTTGAGGTCGGGTATCATCAGCTGAATGTTTGGGATTCGGATATTCCTAAGATGACTTTCAGGACCCGTTATGGCCATTATGAGTTCTTAGTGATGTCTTTTGGGTTGACAAATGCCCCAGCAACATTCATGCACTTGATGAACAACGTATTCCAGCCATATTTGGACTCCTTCGTTATTGTGTTCATTGATGACATCGTGGTGTATTCTTGTAGCCAGAAGGAGCATGCTCAACATTTGAGGATTGTATTACAGAGATTGAGGGAGGAGAAACTTTATGCAAAGTTCTCCAAGTGTGAGTTTTGTCTTGGCTCGGTAGCATTTTTGGGCACGTGGTGTCCAGTGAGGGTATTCAGGTGGATCCGAACAAGATAGAGGCAGTGCAAAGTTGGCCTAGACCGTCCTCAGCTACGAAGATTAGGAGTTTCCTTTGTTTGGAGAGATATTACCGTCGCTTTGTGGAGGGATTTTCATCTATTTCTTTGCCCTTTACCAAATTGACCCAGAAGGGCGCTCCATTCAGGTGGTCGGACGAGTGTGAGAAGGGCTTTCAGAAGCTCAAGACTGCTTTGACCACAACTCCAGCGCTAGTTCTGCCATCAGCTTCAGGTTCTTATACCGTGTATTGTGATGCCTCAATGATAAGCGTTGGTTGTGTTTTGATGCAGGAGAGTAGGGTGATTGCCTATTCCCTCCAATTGAAGACCCATGAGAATAAAAATCCGGTGCATGATCTTGAGTTAACATCCATTGTTCACGCCTTGAAGATTTGGCATCATTATTTGTATGGGGTTCATTGTGAGATTTATATTGATCACCGGAGTATGTAACATCTGTTTAAGCAGAAGGATCTTAATTTGCATTAGCGTAGATGGTTGGAGCTTCTCAAGGACTATGATATCACTATTCTATACCATCTGTGGAAGGCCAATGTGGTGGCCGATGTGTTGAGTTGCCGGGCATAGAGTTTGGGGAGTTTAGCGTATCTTGCAGCAGCAGAGAGACCGTTGGCATTGGATGTTTAGGCCTTAGCGGGCCAGCTTGTGAGATTGGATATTTCGGAGCCTAGTCGGGTGTTGGCTTGCGTGGTTTCCAGGTCTTCTCTTTACGGCCGAATCAGGGAGCGTCAGTATGATGACCCACACTTGCTCGTTCTTTAGGACAGGGCTCGACGAGGTGATGCTAGGGATGTGACTATTGGTGATGACGGTGTGATGAGGATGCAGCGCCAGATATGTGTGCCTAATGTAGATGGGCTTCGGGAGTTGATTCTTGAGGAGGCCCAAAAATCGCGGTATTCCATCCATCCGGGTGCCGCGAAGATGTACTAGGATTTGAGAATACATTATTGGTGGTGGAGGATTAAGAAGGATATAGCTGGGTTTGTAGTTTGGTGTCTCAACTATCAGCATGTTAAGTATGAGCATCAGAGACCGGGTGGCTCGTTGCAGAGGTTAGATATTCCGGAGTGGAAGTGGGAGAGGATCACCATGGACTTTGTAGTTGGGTTCCCGTGGACTTCGAGGAAGTTCGATGCTATTTAGGTTATTGTGGATCAGCTGACCAAGTCAAGTATACAGATGGCTCCGTACGAGGCTTTATATGGGAGGAGGTGTAGATATCTAGTTGGATGGTTTGAGACGTTTGAGGCTAGACTCTTGGGTACAGATTTGGTGCAGGATGATTTAGATAAGGTGCAATTGATTCATGAGTGGGTTCACAAGGCACAGTCTAGGAAGAAGAGCTATGCGAACATGAAGGTTAGTGATGTATCTTACATGTTTGTGGAGAAGGTATTACTGAAGGTTTCACCTATGAAAGGTGTTATGAGATTTGGGAAGAAAGGCAAGTTGAGCCTTCGGTTTATTGATCCATTTGAGGTACTTCGGAGGACCGGGGGTCAAGTGTGCATCCGGTATTTCATGTTTCCATGTTTCAGAAGTATGTTGGCGATCCGCCCCATGTTTTGGACTTCAGCACCGTTTAGTTGGAGAATGATATAACTTATGATGTGGAGCCGTTGACTATTTTGGATCAGCAAGTACGAAAGTTGAGGTCAAAGGACATAACTTCAGTGAAGGTGAAGTAGAGAGGCCAGTCTGTGGAGGAGGCCACCTGGGAGACCGAGCGGGAGATGCAGAGCAGATATCCACACCTATTTGAGACTCCAGGTATGTTTCTAGACTCGTTCGAGGACGAACGTTTGTTTAAGAGGGGGATGATGTAACAACCTGGTTGTTCGTTCCAAGAGTTATAGCCACGTTTCCCCCATTTCTGCTTCTTTATGTGCTGTTCAGCTGTGTTGTGTTATATCGGGTTGGTAGGTTCAGGTCTGGAGTAGTTTTGGAGTGAAATGAGACACTTAGTCCCTTATTAGGAAACTTAAGTTGGAAAAGTCAACCGGATATTGACTTCTAAGTAAACGATATCGGATTTGGATTTTTATGGTTCAGTTAGCTCCGTTAGGTGGTTTTGAACTTAGGAGTGCGTCAATAATGTAATTTGGAGGTCCTTGGTAGAATTAGGCTTGAATTGACGAAAGTTGGAAATTTGGTGATTTTGGTCGGCAGTGAAAAATTAGGTATCGAGGTCAGAATGGAATTTCGGAAGTTGGAGTAGGTTCTTAGTGTCATTTGTGACGTGTTTGCAAAATTTGAGATTATTCTGACGTGGTTTGGTAGGTTTCGGCGTCATTGGCAAATTTTTGAAGTTTAGAAGTTCTTAGGCTTGAATCCGAGGTTGATTTGGTGTTTTGGTGTTATTTTGGGTGTTCCGAAGGTTTGACTAAGTTCGTGTATTGATGTACGACTTGTTGGTATTATTGGTTGAGGTTCCGAGGGCCTCAGGTGAGTTTTGAGTGATTTACGAATTGGATTTCAGAAGTTTGAAGTGTTGTTTTCTAGTGTATTGAGGTTCTGGTGTTTTTCCGCACCTGCGGATGGGGAGCCGTAGGTGCGATGATCGCATATGCGGATTGAGGGTCGTAGATGCGGAAATAGGCGACTGGAGCTTGAGCGCAGGTGCAGAGGTTTTGTCTCACCTGCGAGGCCGTATGTGCGAGGGGAGAGCCGCAGATGCAGAAGTTGGACGAGTAAGTGGAAGTCGCAGGTGCGACCTTTGGACCGCAGATGCGGTCGCGCAGGTACGAGATGCCTGGGCAAAGGGTATAAAAGCCGTACTTCGCGAATTTTAGCCCATTCTTCACCATTGTTAGCCGGGTTTTGAGCTTTGGGCAATGATTTTCAAGGGAGAATCAAGAGACATGAGTGGGGTAAGTGCTTGGGCTCTATTACGTGTGTTTATGATGATTTTCCACTGTTTAATCATGAAATTAGTGGGAATTTGGGGTGAAGTTGAAGGGGTTAGCGCTTGAGTTTTGGAGAGTTTGAGGAAAGGATTTAAGGGACCAAACGGAGTCAGATTTTGATGAATTTGATATGGTTAGACTCCGGAGTGAACGAGCTTTCTAGTTTTGAGATTTTCGTCGGGTTTCGAGACATGGGCCCGGGGGCCGGGTTTTAGCCAATTTCGGCTTTTGGCCTATTTTTGTAGTTTTTCTTGTGGAATTTGTTTCTTTATCTTATGTTGATAGTATTGTTCTGGTTGTAGTTAGATTCAGAGCTTTTGGAGATCGAGTCAAGGGGCGAGGGCATACCGGAGTAGGATTTTACGCTGTTAAGGTAAGTAACAATTTTAACTCTGGCTTTGAGGGTATAAACCCGGAGAATTGATACCATGTGACTGTTTGGAGGTGATACTTATGCGAGGTGACGGGCGTGTGGGTGTACTTCGCAAGGGATTGAGACTTGGTCCGTCCCGTGAGGCCTAATAGCCGTTATTTGTGTCTATGTGTTTACATGACTGTTAAACTTGGCTGCCTTCATGTTAGAGATCATGCTTAGGCTTTATTCATGCTCACATTAGTTGTACTCAGTCATAGAAATTCTTGTACATGTTTATCTCATTCTTTATTATCTTGTTGATACACTGTAATACTTGATTTGGACTGCTTTTCCTTATTTGTTGAAGACTGTGAGGTCAGAGAGGTACATGACTGAGTGAGGCCGAGAGCTTATTGTGAGACATTATACTATAGCACGTGAGTTGTCTGTGTGGATCCAGATTGTACTATAGCACGTGAGTTTTCTGTGTGGATCCAGATATGATATGATAGCACGTGAGTTGTCCGTGCAACACGTGAGTGGTCCGTGCAGATTAACTCTTGGGCTGTCGGAGCCCCTCCGAGGTATGAACACCCCCATTGAGTGCAGGTACCTATTGAGCGTGTGCATTGAGGGCTGAGGAATTGAGTGACATTGCTGTGAGGTTTCATTTATTATTGTTGATTGCATTTATCTGCTAATTGCCTGGTAGTATTTGTTGATTCATGAAATTTACCTTTTACTCTTGTTTATTCTTAACTGTGAAAAGTAATAATTGAATTGTTCTTCTTAGCTCGTCACTACTACTCAGTTCCTTAGTTATTTCTGTTACTTGCTGAGTCGGTTGTACTCATACTACACCCTACACTTTATGTGCAGATCCAGGTGAGTTTGAGCGCGACGATCGTTGAGTCCAGGCCGACTTATCTTCGGAGACTACAAGGTAGCTTCTAGCGTCCGCAGGGCCTTGTTACTCATTCTATCTTCTATTTTCTCTTCTGGGTTGTATTGATAATTAGACAGTGATGTATTAGTTTATGGATTTAGACGCTCATGACTTAGTGACACCCTGATGTTTAGTATCATTGGGCTCCATCACGACCAATTATGGGTTTTGAGTTATGACAGTTCAATAATGCATTAACAACCTCAAAAGTTGAGAAGTTAGTATATAATATTAGGGTGCACTATTTTAGAGATATACGTTTTTGTTGTGATGTTTGAACCCACTGAACTAGCTGATTTAACGAGGGTACTATCGATGTGCATTCATATGAAGGAACAGTAAATATAATTAATGAGAGAAATTTTATGTTTAATAATACAACAATCATCTGAATGCAAAAAAATATTATTACATTAGCATAATACGTAAATTTAAAATAAAAGAACATCATCAAAACTTACACAAATGATTAATTTTGTCATGTTAGTTAGATAATTATGTATTATAGTTTAAAAGTATTTAATGTGATGATATCTTAACGAATACTTCTTTGTGGACATTTTTTTTGTGTATGTTTCCTCCTAATACTTTGGTTGCTCTGCCTTAACCAGAACTCTTGTTGTCGATCTTGATATCCCTCTTGAAAGTGCAACATACAGTTGTTCGTGTAAGAAAGTATATTGCCGTAAATATAGTCTAATATTTAGGATGTTTGTACTTGTGCTTTATTTACTATATTTGCAAAATATAAACATACTAAAATTATTCTTACACAAATTTAAAAGGACATTCCTTAGTTTTAGAAGATGAAAGTTGAATTCACGGATAAGAATATACTTAGAAGCACATTGACCGGTATCATAATTTTTGCAAGTATAACTTTATTGTCAAAACCTCTATATACCATCTGTGTGCTATTACATAAGCTATTCGACGTATCTAAGTTTTTCAGTAGCATGACGGTATCCCATTACTTGACAGAGATCACCTCCTAAATCATTAATTTTTCACCAAATGGTTCATTAACATCCAATATATTTCTAGAACTCCGGGCATTTATTTCGATCGTTTGACACTTAGCCATAAGTGCTTCGTCCTATATTATCATCTTGCTTTTCTTATAAATTTAGCATCATTGCTCTGCTTTGATACATTAGTGATGATTATTTAAGTTGTTTGAAGAGGTATATCAAATCTAAAGTGGGTATCCTCACAATAAAATTATTGTTGGTACACCACTTGCTATTATTGCTAATAGTGTCATGCCTCTTAATTTGATAATTGCAAGTAATGCATGACATAGGAATATTATTTCGATTCCGCCGAAGGCATCTACAAAGAATAATCCCGTTATACCAGAGTTGACTCTTTATAATATAGCCTTGAAAGTTTGTTCTTGATTAGGATTTAACTTTGACAGTGCTTACTCAAATACTTGTGTAGCATTTTGAATAAATGCTAACGCTCTTTTTATGGAATAAATTTATGTACCCTAAGATTTTTACTCATATGATGAATTTAAAAAATAATTGAATTGGATTCTCTTGTTAAATAATTAATTTAAAAATTTAATTATTTGTTTTAACTTAAAAATAATTTATTTCATGTTGATTCAGATCTTATATTAGTTCATCTTTTGTTTTGAATATTTAATCTTAATTATAATTTTATCCACCATAAATTTTGTTTTCAAAGAGTAAAAGATTGATATGACATTTCACTTTTAGATCGTCATGTTTGTAGAATCATTAGTGGTATTGACTCTTACCAACCATTTTTTCTCTTTATCACACATTCATATTCTTAAATATTTTATTAGTTGTTGTTTAATAACTGGATATTTTTAAATATTACACGAAAATTTGATAAAAAAAATATTATTGGAGTAGAAAAATAGTTTAAATAAAAAATAAAAAAATATTAATGTGGGGTACCTTTTTCTCAATTTCAACTCTTTATTTGGTCCATTTACTATTACTTTTATTTTTTATTGCTATTTGACATTACAGAGTGGTAATGTATTGCCAATACGGAGGATTCTTATAAAATTAATTTTATTAAATATTTCCACATATTTTTAATAATAATTTAATAGACTAGTTTTAAAATTTCAAATATTAATTAGCATAGTAGGTATTATAGTCCAAAAATTAGGTTATTACAGTTATGTCATTTCCTTATGAGTTCTTTCGCTTAATATTTTAGGGCTATTTTGGTATATTAATATTGTATTTATGCTTTGATAATAGTATAGGCTCTCCTTTTCCTAAATGTTAATACATTCTCAAATTAAATTAGTAATAGGACATTATATTACGTTTTAAAATTAAATAAGTAATAGGAATTTTTAAGAAGTATATCCTAAAAGTAATAGGATTACATGAGTACAGATATTTACTTGTTTAATTTTATATGAATTAGACATCAAAAGTAATTGTATTAATAGGATTCATAAAGGTAATCATGTAGGATTCCTAACGTGTAGTATTATGTCCTAAAACTAATAGGATTATAAGGCTAATACCTAGAATTTCGGTATGTCCTTTTATTATAAGTTATTATGCTTTATAAGGTCATTTTTGTAAACCAACATTGTATTCATACTTTTAACGAGACACGTTATTTATGAATAAATATATGTAAGTGTTACACTATGATTTACAATATTTTATAATTTCTTTGTTTTCTTGCAAATAAAAACTTTTATAATTTGAGATCAACAAAAGTTGACAAGTTATAGTTGAAAAAACAATATAACTTCTGAAAGATAAAGATAACATAAAGTGGCACATAGGAGGCTCCTGTTCATCATGCCACCTTGAGGATCCACGTAGGCACATTCTAGCCATCCAAGACCGAAGCTGGGGTATCTCAACTTAGAACGCAGTACACCACTAGCCCCTATTTTATCCAATAAATTCCTGCCACGTCATATGGCTATTTTGTTTAGAATGTATAAAGTTGCAATTTATGTAATAATTAAGATGTTAAATCTTGTATATTGTTAACTATTTTGGTACTTTTGAACTTAATTTTTAAGAAGATAATCAAAAGGACAATGGTAAATTGAATTCTGATAATACTAATTTTTTGATACATAAATGAGGTGTCACTTACCCAATTATTAGCAATAAAACTCCTTCATTTCCAATTAATTTACTTTTCGTCATGCACATTACAAGATCATCACTCTGTCTTAATTCTCATGATAATATTAATATTTTAAAAATTAAATAATATCTGTATTACGTAGAGTATTTCAATTCTTTAAATTAATATTGTTACTTATAAAAAATAAAATTTATTTCACTTCAATGTAATTTCTAGTTTATGAAAGATATCTTTCCAAAATATATAAAAAGTTAGTTTGTGAATTTAAATCTACAATTAGATATTTTACATGAACATAATCATTGTGGAGGGAGGGAATATTATGTCCTTATAATTGGTACACCAACTTAATCTAACTACGTGTCAGTGTACCATTGGACACAGATTTAGACATTCTTGGTGCCCAGAGCATCTAATTCTACCTCGTTGTGGACCGAACCTTCTTTACTCTTTTATAGCGATAAGTGAAGTTTCCATTGGGGATACTGTCAACGCATTCAGCGATGGCAGCAATGGCTTCCACCACCTCAACTTCAAGGGTTCCTTATCCTTTGCCATTATCTCCGGTTCGTTGTTCACTTATATCCTCCGTTAATACAACGTGCTTATTCACTTCTTCTTCGGTTTGCAAGAAGCTCTGGTTATCTAACGGAACTCGAGGGAAGCCAGGCTTTAGAACTTCTTCTTCGACGACGACGTTGAGGATAAGGTGTGGTGGCTTAAGGGAGATAAAGGAGGATGAGTTCTCCGACGTCGTTTTGAAGTCTAATCGTCCTGTCCTTGTGGAGTTCGTTGCTACTTGGTGTGGGCCCTGCCGCTTGATTGCTCCTGCTATGGAATCCGTTGCTGAGGTTGTTCTTATTATATTTATGTAGTGTTATTTGGTATTATATTGCATTAACCCTTCAAGTATTATTTTTTGTCTCAAAAATCATTTGTGATGTTTTCTTAACTTGACTTATTGAAATGTTTTGTTCAAGGCGAAATATAGAAACTTATTAAGTGCTCCTTCTGTCCCAATTTTTTTGGGGGGGGGGGGGGGGGAGGAATTATATATGATGATGATGGTGTCTAGGCCAGATTGCACATACGGCAACTATTTATTGTGTATATGCTACCTCACAGGCTCACATTAGAACAACTACCGGTTAACTCTGCCCATCAAGGCTTATAATAATGAGAAAAAATCACCTAATATTTTTTTAATTCCGCTGAGTTTTGAACTTAAGACCTCCTCATGGTTCTCCTCCTACTTCATTGAACACTGGACCAATATAAAAAGTTATCTCCGAGGACAAAACTTGTTTCATAGAAAATCCTCCACCAAACAGTCTCATGAGTAGTAGAAGGTCACTTGTATAAATGTGATAGTTGTACATGTATTTTTGTCAAATGCTGAGATGAATTGGATTAAGTGCTATTAAGCAAATTCAGCATTCTGCCGCAGCAAACAAATCCCAGGGCTTCATTTTAGCCTCAATACTTTTTTTGGACTACTTTGTCTATTCAGGTTTTAAAGGTTTTTAATTTTTAGTCTCAAGCATTGAGTACAAGGTATCTGAATCATTTTCTTTGTTGCCTTTCCTTTAATACCTCATATAGTATAATTCAACGAAATGTTAGATTTTCACTGAAATAACTACTACGATCATGCCCTTTTCCCTGTATCTATGGAGAAGAAACTTGGTTTTATATGTTTTGCTTCCTTCCACATTATTACTGGTATCATTTTAGAACATTACCAATAAGAAAAGAAAAGATTAAGTCCATCTTTGGCAAATCTTCGTCAATTTGCTAAAGCAAACGAAAAAAGACATCCCAAGCTATGATGTCTCTAGTGCAGTGTCCAAAAGCCTTAACGCTAGAAAGCACCATGGGACAACTCTGTAGCTTAAAATAGAGCTTGGACATATGTAAGAAGTGAGCAATTTTCATGCTGGATCCAATGAGTAAGGGCTTCTTTTCATATATATACATTAGCATAATGACATTGTAACTTTTCGTGTTGATCTAGAATCATTAAGCGATTGCAGACTTTTGTCTTTCATGTTCTTGATTTACAGTAAATGCTTTTCCCTAACACTGTATCTCCTCTTCTCTTAACTTTCAGGAGTATAAAGAAAAGATCACTGTTGTTAAGATAGATCATGATGCAAATCCCAAGCTCATTGAAGAGTTCAAAGTTTATGGATTGCCAACTTTGATTCTCTTCAAAGATGGAAAGGAAGTTCCAGACAGTAAAAGGGAAGGTGCGATAACAAAAGTTAAACTCAAGGAGTATCTTGATGGACTTCTAAAGACAGTTTCTATCGCATAATTTCTGGGCAAAAGTTTAGTGGTTCTGGTATCTTCATCAGTTTATGATGGGATGCGTTTTTTTGTCTGGTCAATGCTAGTATCCTGGGATTGCCTGTAATTTGATTTGCTTCCTTGATTAGCCAAGAGTAGCGGGGGAAGCATTGTATATTTTAGCTGTCTGTGGGCGATGACCTGTTTGTATTTGTATATTTGAGCTGTCTATAAGATAAAAATAATTGCATATTTCAAAGTTATGTAATTTGGTTTAATTTGAAGAACATCATCAATTTTATGCCTGCCTTTTTCTTCAAAATAACCTGTACATGCTAGAAGCACTCTTTTCTCCATTTCGGGCTTGTCTTTGGCATTGCAGATATGTATCTTTCCTTTTCTCATTAGCATAACTATCAGATGTCAGTGCGAGGACCGTTTCTCTGGTAAATATTTAGAAAGTTTCAAGTGGCTTTATGCATTTTCTTTGTGGGTTGAAAACAGTTCTGATTCGCTATGAGAATCTGTTACAAGGAACAAAACAAATACTTTTGAGTAGAAGCGGTAGGAATTTTTGATAAATGGAAAAAGTAGTTTCTTCCCAAAAATATATTTTAACAAAAATACACTTAGAAATAACTTTTAGAAACTTAGGTCAAACACTAATTACTGCTCAAGTTATTTTAAATTAATTAGCACAGATTATTTATCATCAAAAGTATTTTTTTTTAAAAACATTTTTAGAAAATGTAAATTTCAAAGTAGAGAGAAAAGAACTAATGAAAATAAAGAATGAAATTGAAAAGAAAGAGAAGGATAAAAGGTGAGATCAATGATTAGAGGCACATGTATAGCGCTTTTGTTTAAAGCGTTATGCCTTAAAATGCAAATACCCTTATAGCGCTTTTTAAAAGGGTGTTATATATAAAAAAGTTACCAATTTTTTCCCCCACCTATTTCGGTCTCTTGTGTCCAAAAGAACCACATTTTGGTACTGGACTCTTGATTTACCTGCGTTTTAAGAAAACGAGGTCCGTTCAGTTACTTCAGACTGGGGCATGGTTTTTTAGCAGCTGGCAGCTAATCGTACGAAGAAATTTTGGTGATACTGAAGTTATAGTACGAAGAAACACCGATAACAATAATGGCAAAGTAGAAAATATGCAAGTAGCAACAATGAACGAGGATGTATATAAGGGCATCAGCAACAGACAAGGCGGAAAACATAGGGATAATGACAACAATTAGGAAAATGATTATAACCTCAACTAACTATCACGGTGGATGCATAAATATAGATATAACGAATAAAAGAGGAACACATGATCTTTATAAGTTAACAAGTAGAAGCATGAATGACTAATATGGTAGAAGACATGTACTAAGTGCAACAAAATAGATACGACAAAGATGTAATTATGACAGCAGAAAGTAGGCATGTTATTTGCAAGTTTAGCGAGTAGAAGGCATGAGCGACACAATAACAAATAAGATAGAGAACAAGGATAGGGCATTAACGACAAGTCACATAAGAACCATAAATACGACAATAACAGCTCAATGTAAAGGCATAAACATATAAACAAGGAAATGATATCATAATATAATGCATGTCCCTCGTCCTCACCAATACGGAAACACTCATCGTGCCATGAACTCATGATAATTTAAAGCATGATAATATAAATAAAATGCACAGCATTACCTTTCGTGCTTTACGCTCACATAACATGGCATGACATCACCCTTCGTGCTTTTACTCACAAATGATATAGCACGACATCACCCTTTGTGCTTTCACTCTCAATCGATATGGCACGGCATCACCCTTCGTGCTTTTACTCTCAATAATATGGCACAGCATCACCCTTCGGGCTTTTACTCTCAAATAATATGGCACGACATCACCCTTCGTGATTTACACTCTCCGTCACATGATAATGTATATATAATGGCATGACATCACCCTCCGTGCTTTACTCTTCCTTACCAAGCAGATGTATATCAATGACAAACAAGGCAGGAAGCATAAATAACGTCAAGGAGAGTGTTTAAACGAATATTCCAAATGAATCCCAATCAAAACTTCCTAAGCCAACAATCATTCAATAAACCCGCAAGAACCTTATTATTCAAGTATTTGAACAAATCTCACGAATGATCTACAACACGAGTATAAAATCTAGTATCTCAAGAATATCGGCCGTAGCAATGCACTAATGATTATGCATAGTGATGACCTAATTAGACACATCAATGTATTCTCAGAATTCCATCAAATTTGATCAAGTTATAATAAACTAAGTCTTGGTTTCTAACATTTAATACTATGTTCTTAGTATCTAGGAGTCAAGTAAGGCATGAAGCAAGAATGTCACATGATTTTACAAGACACAATTTATAACATAATTTACTCCTGAGCATGGTTAAACCTTGCACATACATATATGCTCGTCACCTCATATATGTATCATCCCTGCATGTAGCAAACAATATCAAATAGTAGGAAAAATTCCCTCAACAAAGTTAGGCAAGACACTTACCTCAATTCGGCTAACTTAATACTCAATTTAGCTTTTTCCTTTACAAATTCACCTCCACTCGGTTTAATCTAGCCAAAAACGACTTAAATACATATCACAATGCAAGGGAAATCAATTTCAATTAAGAAAGTTGTGATTTTTATATAATTTCTAAAACGTCAACCCCCAGGCCCGCCCGGTCAAAACCCGGGTCCAAGGGTAGGTCTTGACTACCCATAGCCTCATGAGTCCAAATACGTATTTTGTTTTCAAATCTGAGTCCTATTCGACTCTCAAATCCCAAATTTTTATTTTTTCAAAGTTTTGACAATAGATTCTCATGAATTTAATGTTAAATCTTATGTAAAATCATGAAATATAGTTGAGAATTGATTATAGGTACTTACCCAATGATTTGGTATAAAAAAACCCTTCAAAAAAATTGCCTCCCATCGAAGCCAGGGTTCAAAATATAACAAAACGAAGCTAAGTCTCGGAATTCTCAGCTATATGCAGGCTGCAGATGTCGCATTTGCGACATGAGATTCGCAAATGCGAATCCCGCAAATGCGAACAATCTGTCGCAAAAGTGAACAAGAACACTTCCTGTCAAGGTCGCATTTCCGACTCAAAACTTCGCTAATGCAAAGACCATTATCTCGCAAAAGCGGCAGGGTCCTCGCAAAAGCGAACAACCCCACTTCACAAATGCTAAGGGTTTCTTCGCAAATGCCAATCTTCCCCAACAACCCAAATTTTGCAAATGCGATGGCTGCTCCGCAATTGCGATTGTCGCATTTGCGATAAAAACATTGCAAATGTGATGACACGAGTACCAGCACTCAAAATCATGAAAAATTATTCCGGATCCAATCTGAAACTCACCCGAGCCCCCGAGCCTCTAGACCAACTATGCACCCAGTTCCAGAAATACAACACCAACTCGCTCACGTGATTAAATCGTCAAAATAACCTCTATAAGCACGAGTCGGACGGCAAAAAGCATGAAGATCAAAGTAAACTTCAAGAACTTCTAGAATCGCAACCGAGCGTCTGAACCATATCAAATCAACTCCAAATGGCGCCAAATTTTGAAGACAAGTTCTACATGAAGAAATGAACCTACTCATAGCTTCAACTCACGCATAAAAACCTCGAAATAATGAATCGCACCTCAAGTCAAAATTAATGAACCTTGAAACTTCAACTTCTACAACTGATGGCGAAACCTATCAAAATCACGTCCAATTGACCTCAAATTTTGCACACAAGTCACATTTGACATTACGAAACTGCTTCAACTTCTGGAATTGGAATCCGACCCTGATATCAAAAAGTCCAGTCCCGGTCAAACTTCCCAAAAAATCCAACTTTTGCCATTTGAAGACTAATTCGGCTACGGACCTTCAAATTACAATCCCACGTGCTCCTAAGTCCAAAATCACCCAACGGAGCTAACGGAGCTGACGAAACTCAATTTCGAGTTCCAATGCTAAAAGGTTTCAACTTAGAGCTTAAATCTTGAAGTTCATTCTTCCAAATCGATTCCGGATAACTTGAAAATTAACACCGATAATTTACGTAAATCATAATATATATCATGCGGTGATACTCGAGCCCTCAAACTATCAAGCGAAGTGTAGATGCTCAAACAACCGGTCGGATCGTTATAACCATCTTTGATTCCATTTTGATGCTTGATCTTGGATTTTCTGTGCGTCACGAACAACTTGATGATCATCATGGATCAAGATTAGAGATTCAGCTATTATAAACATAAAGATCACAAATATAGAGGATGACTTTGAGTGCTTTTCTTTATAGCTCTAGTGTTCCTTCCGCTGGCTTGATATCTTTATGTTTGCCTGTTGGCTTTATACGAGCTCATCATATAATGGTTGAATAAAAGAGTGGTGATAAAGACAAAGGCATTTGCTTTGATATGATTGGTCTGTCGAAATTGCAAACCAATGTGATAAGCTTCCATTTGATTGGCCAAAGTGTATCGTTTTATATAGTTTGTGTATTTATATTGGCAAGTTGACTTGACTTGGCATGCCATATAGCATTGTCCACTTTTTTAGATTTGGTGCCTACGTAATTTCATATGTGACATTAGTCTAGGCTTTAAGATGTATAAATTTGGCATTTATTTTTTAAATACCCAACTGTATTTTACTTTTTTTCATGTCCTTGTGCACTTTGTCGATAAATTATGAACTCATATCCCGTGGTAAAAACTTTGACATTATTGTTTGTGATTTTGTGGCACATATGGACATGTTGAGCGGATTGTTTGAGTATTGACACGAGGTCTTTTCCGTGCGAGTGTGATTCTATTGGCACGAGGTCTTTGCTGTGCGAGTGTGATTATATTGTGACACGAGGTATTTGCCGTACGAGCATGATGTCTTTTCCATGCGAGCACGGGTCTTTGCCTTGCGAGTGTGATTGATATTGGCACGAGGTCTTTGCCGTGCGAGTGTGATTAATATTGGCACGAGGTCTTTGCCGTGCGAGTGTGATTCGTAATGTGATTCAAGGTCTTTATTGCACGAGTGTGACTGATAATATGGGTACGAGTGCCATACGTGTGTATTTCTATTTAATGACTTGTTGCTGAAGCTGAGCTGTTTCTTGTATATTGTTATCACTTGTTCAGATGAGGTTATTGTTATTGTTTCTGCTATACTTTCTGTTACCAGTCTTTGATTTATTGCACATGTTATTTTTACTAGTGAGTATCATATAACTTGAATCTCGTCATTACTTTACCGAGGTTAGTCTTGATACTTACTAGGTACCAGTCGTAGTGTACTCATGCTACACTTCTGTATATTTTTGTGCAGATCCAGGTGTTGGAGGTAGCAGATCTAGACAGTGAGAGCTTCATTGACCGCGAGGATTCACGGTAGCTGCATTGACCGTTGCAGTCCTTTGGAGTTCTATCCTTTTATTTATACTGTCATTCTTATATCCAAACAATATAGTATATTTGAGATATTCTTATATATTCAGTTAGAGCTCGTGACTCTGTACTACTTAGTTCTGGGGAGTTATGTTGACTATTGCCACTTTGGCTTGTATCAGCTTGTAGAATAATTATTAGGATAACAAAATATAAATCTGCATATTCATTACTCACATAGTATTCATAAACCCATCATTTGCGAAGGGGGCCCATGAAATCATCAAGATTCAGCATTTTTTGCATAACCACATAGTACATCTTTTCGACCAGACATCATTCGTTGCTGGACCTTACAAGTTTGAAGGAGAAGAACTGGTGGTAAAAGCCTAGGCTTCTAAGTTGATTAGTGGTGAGAATAGCAGAGAAGTAGCAAAGTTATGTTAAAACTAGCACACTTGGACAAAGCTAACAGCTGTTAGGCTGGCCGTTAGCCCAGACACATATAGAGCATACATCCCGTCCCGTGCTCTATATGTAGTTTGGTTTTGTATATTTTCTTCATGTTATTTTGGTTCTACAAGTTGCATTTTACGTTCTTTTAATTTCAGACTCTGATCTGATCCACAAAGTCGAGTCCGGAACTAAAGTAACGCAAAAAATGATTTGAAGAACCAAAATAATATGTAAAATATGAGAGCACAAGTGCGTATAGCGCAAGTGTTGCATGCGCCATGTATGTTTGGAATCACGGACGAGGCTAGCGGACGTTATGGGTGCACTGATACATAAGTTGTTAAGTAAATTATGAAGCACCTGAAGAACCAAAGTGTTGGTTGGCTCCTTCGGTTAGCTGGGCGCTAGAATAGTGCCATGACATCCCATGCCTGAGTTTTATTCCTGCCCAACACACACTCCATTATTTTCTTCAATTGTCACTTTTTATTCAAATCTCTATGGAAAATAGTATTTAAATAAATAGTGCGTGTACATAATAAAGTGATGGTTGGTGCATTAGTTGAATGGTTGGTGGTAAGGGAGTCTTGGGCCCTAGCACCGCGAGTTTGACTCCATCTCCAAGCAAAACTCTTTTTTCGTTTTTTGATTTTCTCTTTCTTTTCACTCATATTTCATTAACTAAAATTTTAATAAGGCTATTTTGCTGAGAATCAGTTGAAATTTTCAAAAACTTATTTTTTCAATTTGCTTATATTATAAAAGATAATAAAATTATTTAATTGAACTCTCTGATGATGTTCATATTTCAGTATGCTTTTTTTTTCTTTTTCCATTTCTTTTCGCTCACATTTCATTAACTAAAATTTTAATAAAGCTATTTTGTTGAGAATCAATTGAAATTTTCAAAAGCTTATTTTTTTTCAATTTGCTTATGTTATAAGATATAATAAAATTATTTAATTTGGAACTCTGCAGTGATGTGTGGATGACGAGCACTAGAGTTGTAATCTAGGAGGTAGTTGAGCATTTTTCTACTTCATACCGGGTGAGAGTTTAGTCTGATAGGGTTTTTTTTGGACTGCCAGTGGTTAATATTGTGTTCACACTATTATTCAATTTTTTATAGCACTAGGCCTTCTTTACTGGTTATTGTTATTGTGTTTCATCTATTTTTTTGGTTCTTATGATGATGTTATTATTTATATTATTTCTGCTGATGGTGTAGATATATTGTATCTTTTTCTCTTTTTCGTTTTCTTGAATTGAGGGTCTATTGGAAACAACTTCTCTGCTCTATCGGAGTATGAGTAAGGTCTGCGTAGGCACTATCATCCCTAGATCCCGCACCTATGAAATTTTACTGGATTGTTGTTGTTGTTGTTGAACTCTCCAACGATGTTCATATTTAATTATTTAAAATTTTAATAAAGCTAAAACAATATTAATAAAGGTGAAATGTGTCGAACAATTATATATGTAGTGGAGTTCTATAGATAGCTAGTGGAGTCCTATTTTCTACTTAAAGTACTATTAGTAATTAGAATAGTCGTATGGTTTGGTTCTAGATTAATTTTATTTTGTTAGAGATCAAAGGTGTTTTCATTATTTGTATTTAAATGTGAATAATGGAGTATATGTATCTAAAATATATTCATGTGTTTATGCCTATTGTTTACCCTAAAATTTGGATAACAATTAAACTTATATTGTGGTTGTAAGGATATGTGATTTCACCCAATACCAATTGATAAATGTGTTAGTAAATGGCAGAATTAAAATAGAAATAAATCAAACCAGTGTGCAAACTGAGCCTCAACCTCGAATTAAGGTACCCTCGAGATGATAACATTATGAGAGTAATTAAGATAGAATAATTCTGATGAACAGTAACAAGCAAGAAAGAAAGAATTGTATAGCGTTTTCTCAGTGAATAATGATGATTACAAATGAATGGAATCCTCTTTATATAGTAGAGGAATCCTAATTATGGTATATCTCTAATTATTGAAGGAAATCGTATAAACAACTAATTAACCGCTTCTGATTTGATCCGTTCCGAGATTCACGCCACGATCCTCGACCAATCATGGTTATCACGCTCTTTTTGTTACTAAGCTATCCCCGATGTTACTTGAAGTCTATCTCCCCCGGCTTCGACTGATACCGACCTCGATCTTGAAAGAGACTTCGATCTCGAACTCAGTGCTTCAGCTCTTCGATGCAACGTCCTAGTTTCGATCAAATAGTGAAATTGGGTGGCCTCAATTTCTACTGTATACAAATAGTCCCCTCATTTCTTGAAATATAATGATAAGAAACGAATTGAGCCTTCGTTTTTCTCTGACCTCGATAGACGATGATGTCATCATCGTGACGTAAGCGATGAAAATGACAGAAATGTCCCGTCGGTACAGTTCCCCAAACCATTAATGAGTGTCAGTTGGCGGTTGTCCACTAGCGCCATTGAACCGTCACCGTAAATCCATCTATTCTTCTAAGCTTTCATCTCTCTCAAGCTCATCTCTTTCATTACTCCTTAGGTCATCACCACTAATTACGAACCACCAAACCTTACTATCTTCTTCTTTCTTTAACCCATACAATAGTTAAAACATCAAAAACGGTTCCTCAAAAGGAAAAAATCTTCCTCTTCTTCTTCAGGACCGGCCGGTGATAAAACGCCGGTGGAACCACTCCTTGAGGAGTGTGTTCCCGGTCCATGCGTTCTTAAATCTGACTTTAAAACCGAGAACCCTCCATCAGTCCCTGGTCGATGTGAGCACGTATCGAGGTATATCTGCTTGATTGGGGTATGTCGAGAAGATAAAAAAGGATTGCAACTGGGGGGACAAAGTGGTAGAGATCCCATCCCCTGAACAGAGCATTACTACCCACGTGAAAGGGTATTTAAGTGTTTACATTTATCCTTTCATGTTGGGCCCCCTTGATCCAGTCATTATTGACTTCTGCCGTCAATATCAAGTGACTCTAGGCCAAATACATTCTTCCTTTTGGCGTATTGTGATCATGCTCCAGTTCTTCACCAAAAAATTTGAGGGGTTGTCATTCACCCTCGATCACCTCATCAGGTTATGCAGCCCTCGAATCTTTCGAGGGTTGACAAACTGCAATGTCAAGTGACCAAGGCATTGTTCTCGAGCATTGACGAGGATAATGACTGGGTTTGGATGGTTCGGTTCATTCGGGTGAGGACTTGTGACCTTATCCCGAAAGAGAAAATGCCATTTCCCGAGAAATCAAACCTGAAGTGTAAGTAGCACTCTACATGTTGGTTTTCATGTTATGTTTCATTTTCTGCTTCATTTAATCAGTTATTTCGTTATGCAACGGTTGCTTGGATGCCTCGAGCTGTCCCTAACCTTGAGAACTAGGTACGAAGGATGGCTTAGACTTCTTCATACGTTGAGCGCTGTTGGTGCGACTTGGCAAAAGGCCGATGGGAAGCAAAGAACCATGGTAAGTTTCCATTTTCTCATTTATGAGGCAACGACTATACTTCTCTTTACTTACTTAGTCTTTTCTTGTGCAGGCCTGAACAAAGATGCAATCATGAGGCCTCCGAATAGTGAGGAAGAGGCTATGGCCCCGACTATGAAGCCGGGGAAAGACAATAAAGAAAGAGGGTCTCGACATCCGAGGACCCTAAACCCAAAAAGAAAGCAGCTCGAAAATCCAAGGGGAGCGTTATCCCTCTAACTTTGGAGCCAGTCCAAAGGCTAAGGGAAGAAGAAGAAGAAGAAGAAGAAGAAGAAGAAAATAAGGGCGGTGACTCGGTGCTGGTGACCCGAGTGAGGAAGACTGCCGAGACCGCCAAGGCTTCTAAATCGGTGGTGGTTGACGAGGCCCTGCCTCACGCTGAAAAAGTTTTAGGCAAGGTCCCCAAATCATCTGAGGTCGAGGCTGTCTCGAATATACCAGAGGGGGTTGGTCACGAGACCCGTAGAGCTGAACAGAGCGCTTACCTGCATTTTTCGAAGAGACCATAAGGGATGCGCATGCCATAGGACTCCTGAAATAGGCGGAGTCCCCGACGTGGAGGATCTTTTTCGGGATTTCTTTACCAGGGTCGATGATGCATCCGATATTAACGATGCATCTAACCTCTTCGAAGAGGCCCAACGTCTTCTGAGCCGAGTAAGTATTAATTTTGTTGATGTAACTTTCTTTTAATTTTTCCTTTTCTCTGTCTAACTCCTACCTTTTCTCATACATGCTTTCTCTAAGTCTCAGGCTGACTTAAGCCAATGCGAGGCCGATCTCCAAAGGCTTTCAGAGGAGAGGAATGCTCTCAAGCTTCTCTGTGGGCAGAAGGACGTGGAGATCAAGGACCTCCGAGCTGATTTGGCCAGAGCCTGTAAGGAGGAAATCGAGTTGAACGAGCAGGTAACAATTTTCTTGAAAAAAATACGGGCCCGGTTCAAGGGCGGAAGCTAATGTTTAAATGTCACGGTTGCAGAAAAATATCGAGAAGATCGAGCTATTCCAGAAGAAGGTCGATCAAGCGAAAACTGACTGCTAAAAGTGGAAGGACGGCATGGACCGCCTTGCTGCTGAGAAGGAAACTGCCTTGGCTCAGTTGTCGTCGGTCGAAGTCCAACTTCGAAGTGCAAAGGACAATTACTCAGTTCAGGCTAAGAGGGCCGAAGAGCTTTAAGCTGAACTTACAAAGGCCCAGGTTGAGGCCGAAAAAGCAAAGGTCGAGGCCGATAAATCATTGGCCGTATATCTAGCTGATGTCCAGGCTGCTCAGGCACAACTGAGGGAGGCTGCTGATCGAGCTCAATGGACTACTGAGCTAGCAAAATTCCAATCTCGAAGAGAGACCCTCGAGGAGATTCACGCCCGAGGCTTTGGCCTTTCTGAGGAGATAGCTCAGGAAAAGGTGCATGAAGCCGATGTTAAGATATTGGCCTCTTCCCACGACGATGATGCCGATGAATGCAGTAAGAGCGGGTCTGATAATGGCGAGGGGCCCAAGGAAGAAGCTGTCCCCGATGAGGGAGTCATCCACGAGAAGAGCTAGGGCACTTGTATTTTTCTTTTCTTTTTTTTGTGTAGGACCCCGGCCGGTCCTTTGTAAATACCTTTGTTCAAATATATATAAGAATATTTCTTTTTTGAACTCCGTCTTAATTTTTGCCTTGTGATAATTTCAATCTGCTTTGTGCCTTGTAAAATTTTGATATACTTTATGCCTTGTGAATGATATGTTTATGACTTCGATTTTTGGGCAACTTGGACGAAGCCAAACTAATATTGCCGTAGTAGTCGAGTGAGTTCTTGCTCGAATTCGAAGTAATAGAACCCTTAGGTTTGAATTGAGTAAGAATGGATTCTCGAACTCAAAAATATACCGGCCCTTAGGCTCTTGAATTGAGCCGATATGGCCTCAGAAGAATGGCTTTTTTCCCTTTTCGACTGAATGTTTTTTAACATACAGGAACTTGTTATGATTTAGCACAAGTAAGTCTGTACCCGGTGGTTTTTTTTCAGGATTTAACATTATTGAAACCCTTTTCTCTTTATGCCTTAGCACAAATTTGGATTTAAACAGTTCGATACCTCTTAAGGGTTTTCGAGGGCCGATAGTATCGAAGCCCTTTGATTACTTTGCCGAGGGTAGCCTTTTTTAACCGGTTCTCAAAAGAATTTGAAGGCCTGTTTTTATTGCGGAATTGGGACATCTCCGAGCCGCGTTAGTTTGGCTGTAGCCTTTGGGTCTGCCTCTTGAGCTTATTTTCCCAATAATACTTTGAACTTTTTTCAAAGTGATAGTCCCCGAGTAGGGTGGCTTTGGCCTATAAAATCGTGGGTTTCCTCTTTGAGGTCTTATGGTCTCGAAGTTTGATAGTTCGAACATGTTAATTTTTCACGGCAGTCCCCGAGTATGGGGTTGGTCGTTCGAAGTGTAATTGTACTTGGCCCTTGAGCCAGTTTTCACAAGAAATCATAAGTATGGAAACTGTAAAGTAGAAATTTCATTAAGGCGCAGGACATCTGGTAAAGAAAAGTACTTCTTTCAATAGTTCATACATGCGTACATGTTTTTCCATTAGAACGAGGGCCGCTTCCAATTTTCATCTAGTACTTCAAGGCTCGTACTCATAGCCTCGTGATCCAACTCTTCCGTTGCGTATCGAAATCTGGCGCTAGGTTCCCCGACTTCAACTAGGATCAAGGCTTCGGCGCCGTATACTAAGGAGAACGGTGTTTCCCCCGTACTAGATTTTAACGTTGTTCGATATGCCCAAAGGACTTCAGGTAGAATTTCTCTCCATTTTCCCTTGGCGTCGTTCAATTTTTTCTTCAGATTTTGAATGATGGTCTTGTTTGTCGATTCGGCTGTCCATTTCCACTAGGATGATACAGTGTCGATAAGATTCTTTTTATTTTTTGATCTTCGAGAAACTTTGTTATTTTGCTGTCGATGAATTGTTTTTCATTGTCGCATACAATCTCGGCAGGTATCCCAAATCGACATATGATGTGATCCTAGATGAAGTCTATAACCTCCTTTTCTCTCACTTTCTTGAAGGCCTGTGCTTCAACCCACTTAGAGAAATAGTCAGTCATAACTAAATTAAATTTAGCTTTACCTGGGGCCGATGGCAGAGGGCCGACGATGTCCATTCTCCATTTCATGAATGGCCATGGGGATAAGACTGAATGAAGTTATTCTCTAGGTTGGTGGATCACCGGTGCATACCTTTGGAACTTACAGCATTTTCGAACAAATTCTTTAGTGTCTTTCTCCATATTGGCTTAGTAGTATCCTGCTCTGATGACTTGTGAACTAGCGATTCGGCACCAGAGTGATTCCCCCAAGTACCCTCGTGAACTTCTCAGAGGACATAATCGATCTCCCCTGGTCCCAAGCATACTTCCAATGGTCCATCGAATATCCTTCTGTATAATGTTCCATCTTCAGCCAATGTGAATCGAGCAACTTTCGTACATAGAGTCCTTGATTACTTAGGGTCTGATGGGAGCTTTCCTTTTTTTCAAATACTCAATATATTTATTCCTCCAATCTCAGGTTAGGCTCTTGGAGTTTATTTCTGCATGGCCTTCTTCGATCACTAACTTTCAGAGTTGTACGACGATCCCCGAAATGATTTCGTCATCTTCGACTGATGATCCCAGATTTGCAAGGGCATCAACCTCTCTGTTTATCTCTCGAGGTACATGCTGCAAAGTCCATTCTTAAAAATGATGTAATGTTACCTGCAATTTATCCAAATACCTTTGCATTCAATCCTCTAGAACCTCGAAGGTTCTGTTGACTTGGTTTACCACCAGTAAGGAGTCGCATTTGGCCTCGATGACTTTCGCTCCTAAGCTTTTAGCTAGTTCGAGTCTTGCAATCATGGCCTCGTACTCGGCCTCATTGTCAGTCAATTTAGGAGTTTTGATAGATTTTCTAATTATATTACCCGTGGGCGGCTTCAAAATGATGCCTAGCCCGGACCTTTCATATTCGAAGCGTCGTATGTAAAAAGGGTCCACACCCCCGATGATGTACCCGATTTTATAAAAATTTCTTTTTTGACTTTGGGTACGAGGGCTGGCGTGAAGTCATCCACGAAGTCTGCTAATATTTGAGACTTTATGGCTGTTCGGGGTAGATACTCGATATCATACCCACTGAGTTCGATGGTCCATTTGGCCAATCGGGCCGATAGCTCGGGCTTATGTAAAACATTACAAAGAGGATAAGTGGTTATCACACATATTGGGTGACACTGAAAATACGGTTTTAGTTTCCTAGAGGTGCTTATTAGAGCAATTAACTATTTTTCTAAGTGCGGGTATCGAGTTTCAGCCTCGCCTAAAGTTCGACTAACATAATAAACGGGAAATTACGTACCTTGCTTTTCTCGGACTAGGACACCAGTTACCGCGACTTCCGAGACCGCTAAGTATAAGTATAGCTTTTCATTTGATTTTGGAGTGTGAAACAATGGTGGGCTCGAGAGGTACCGTTTTAGTTCTTCTAACACCTGCTGGCATTCCGGGATCCAGGTGAAATTGTTCTTCTTTTTGAGTAGTGAGAAGAACCTATGACTCCGATCTGACGATCTCGAGATGAATCGGCCTAAGGCAGCTATTTGCCCTGTTAGCCTTTGCATGACTTTAATGTTGTCCACGACTGTGATGTCTTCGATAGCGTTGATTTTATCGGGGTTGATCTCAATCCCCTGATTTGACATCATAAAGCCGAGGAATTTGCCCGAACCAACCCCGAAAGCACATTTCTCGGGGTTGAGCTTTATGTTGTATTTTCTCAGTATCTTGAAGATTTCCTACAAATGTGACAAACGGTCCTCTGTGCGCAGAGACTTAACTAGCATATCATCAATATATACCTCCATTGACTTATCTATTTGTTCTTCGAACATTTTATTTACTAGGCGTTGGTAGGTAGCAATAGCATTTTTTTAACCCAAAGGGCATTACATTATAGAAATATGTGCCATACTTAGTGATGATTGAAGTCTTTTCCTGATCCTCCAGGTTCATTTGAATTTGATTGTACCTGGAGTAGGCATCGAGAAAACTAAGGATCTCGTGACCAGCCGTGGGGTCGATCATGCGATCGATGTTAGGCAGAGGAAAAGAGTCTTTGGCGCATGCCTTTTTTAAATCTTTATAATCTACACACATCCTAAGTTTGTGCCTCTTTTTAGGGACTACAACTACGTTCACTAACCATTCGGGATATTTTACTTCCCGAATGGATCCTATTTTGAGAAGTTTAGTTACCTCGTCCTTGATGAATGCGTGTTTGACCTTGGACTGGGCCTTCTCTTTTGTTTTACTTGCCTGAATTTCGGGTCCAGACTTAATCGATGTGCTGTTATCTCTGGTGGGATCCCTGTCATATCTAAGTGGGACCAAGAAAAACAATCCATGTTATCAATAAGAAATTTAATGAGTGTTTTCCTGAGTTCGAGGGTTAACCCCTTTCCAAGGTATACTTTTCGATCAGGAAGGTACTCGATCAGTATGACATGCTCCAGCTCCTCGACTATCGATTTGGTGGCATCAGAATCTTCGGGAATAAAAAGGATCGAGGGATCAAATAATCGTCATCTTCCTCTTCCACTCCCTATTTTTCCGACTGAGTCAGGGCTGGTGACTGTGGTTGCTATTTGGCCCCCTGTTTTCCTTTGACCTCCGATCCCTTTATCGATCGCGAACATTTCCTTTGTAGCATATTGTTCTACATATACCATTTTCACCCCGTCCGGCGTTGGGAATTTCATCATTTGGTGGAGAGTTGAAGGGTCTGCCCTCAGGCCCATGTCTCGGAATCGGGTAAAATTTATATTTTTCGGACACCCATTCACTTACGAGTCTAACCATATAAGAATCTCTCAAATCGGAGGTCGAATACCCAACCAAAACTCAATAATCCGGTCTATGAAGTTCATCCCATTCTTCCCAAAATTTTTGAAATCAAAGATTGAATTTAAGATTGGAATCATGGAATATGATCTATAAGGGATAGAAATCACTTACCCAAGTTACCCAGGTGCAAAAGTCTTCAAATATTGCCTTTCCCGAGCTCTCAAATTCGAAATATATGAAAATGGCATAAACCCTCGGATTTGGGGTTTTAATATTCTGCCCAGGCATTTGCCTTATGCGATCGCGTACAATGAGTTGCGATCGCGCAGAGTAATGAAACACGCGCCTGAAATTCCTTCATCGCGATCGCGATTAAAGGTCTGGGATCGCAGACCTTCTGACCCTACGGCAATGCGATCGCGACTGAGGCCACGCGACCGCATAGAGCAAAACACTGCACCTCCCCCAGCCTTAGGATACCTTATGCGATCGCGATCCTAGGCGTGCGATCGCGGAGACCAACTTACCTGAACAATGCGATCACGAATGGACTTGTGCGATCGCGAAGCACAATGTCTGACCACCTCAACCTAACACTACGTGATCGCGACTTACTCACGCGATCGCAGAGAACACTTAGCTGCTGCTGTAAAACCAGAAAAACAAGCAAAGGACTTAGGCCAAAATATGCCCGTTTGGGCACCCGAAACACACCTGATGCCCCGGGACCTCAACCAAGCTTACCAACCAACCCTAATACCTCATTCAAACTTGGTCGAGCCTCAATAACACATCTCATAACATCAAAATCATTAATTATGCATAGATTCAAGCCTAAGAACTTAGGAAATTTCTAGAATTCATATCCAACGCCAAAACACGTCTAAACTCATCCGAATGACCTCAAATTTTGCACACAGGTCATAAACGACATTACGGACCTGCTGTCACTTTCATAAATCCATTCCGAGTCCGATATAAAAATCTCACCTATCGGCCAAAATCGCCGAATTTCTAAACTTTCGCCAATTCAAGCCTAAATCCACAACCGACCTTGAAAACACATTCTGAGCACGCTCCTAACCCCGAAATCACCTAACAGAGCTAACGGAGTCGATGAAATTCCATTCCGGATCCGTCTTCACATAGCTCTAGCTACAGTCAGATTTTTAAAGCTAAATTCTACATTTATGGACTATGTGTCCAAAATCACCCCGGATTTCATCACTCAACACACTGACAAGTTCCAATAACATAAATAGACATGGGAGAAACGCTAAATAGGGGATCGGGGCATTAATTCTTAAAATGACCGACCGGGTCGTTACATCCTCTCCCTCTTAAGAAAATCATTCGTCCTCGAACGAGCATAGAAACATACCTGGAGCTGGGAAAAGATGAGGGTACTGACTCTGCATATCCTGCTCGGTCTCCCAAGTCGCCTCCTCGACTAGCTGACCCCTCCACTGAACCTTTACTGACGGTATATCCTTTGACCTGAGCTTTTTGACCTGCCTGTCCAATATAGCCACAGGTTCCTCAACATATGATAGGTCCTTGTCCAATTGGACTGAGCTGAAATCCAAGACATGAGTCGGGTCACCGTGATACCTCCGGAGCATGGAGACGTGGAACACCCGATCAACCCCTGCTAGGATGGGAGGCATGGCTAGCTCATAAGCAACCTCCCCAACACGCCACAACACCTCAAAAGGGCCAATAAATCTCTGACTCAGCTTGCCCTTCTTCCCGAACCTCATGACGCCCTTCATAGGTGATACCCGAAGCAAAACCCGATCACCAGCCATAAATGCCAAGTCACGAACCTTCCGATCCGCATAGCTCTTCTGCCTAGACTGAGCTGTGCGAAGTCTCTCCTAAATCACCTTCACCTTGTCCAGGGAATCCTGAACCAAGTCTGTACCCAACAATCGGGCCTCGCCCGGCTCAAACAATCCCACGGGAGACCTGCACCGCCTACCATACAATGCCTCATACGACGCCATCTGAATGCTGGACTGGTAGCAGTTGTTGTAAGCAAACTCTGCAAGAGGCAAGAATCGATCCCATGACCCTCCAAAATCCATCACACAGGCACGGAGCATATCCTCAAGAATCTGAATCGTGCGCTCAGACTGCCCGTCCGTCTGAGGGTGGAAAGCTGTGCTCAACTCTACCCTGGTGCTTAACTCCTGCTGAACGGCTCTCCAGAACCGTGAAGTGAACTGTGTACCTCAGTCGGAAATGATAGATACTGGAATATCGTGGAGGCGAACAATCTCTCTGATATAAATCTCAGCCAACCTCTCCGATGAATATGTAGTCAGTGCCGGAATGAAATGGGCCGATTTGGTCAGTCGATCCACAATCACCCAAATAGCATCATGCTTCCTCAAAGTCCGAGGAAGTCCAACAACAAAGTCCATGGTGATCTGCTCCCACTTCCACTCTGGAAGCTCAATCTGCTGAAGTAACCCTCCCGGTCTCTGGTGCTCACATTTGACCTGCTGACAGTTGAGACACTTGGCTACAAACTCTGTTATATCCATCTTCATCATTCACCACCAATAGTGCTGTCTCAGATCCTGGTACATCTTCGCGGTACCCCGATGGATGGAATACCGCGAACTATAGGCCTCCGCAAGAATCAACTCCCGAAGCCCATCTACATTGTGCACACAGATACGGCCCTGCATCCTCATCACCCCATCCCCTCCTATAGTCACATATCTGGCATCAACCCGCCGGACTCTATCTTGAAGAACCAAAAGGTGGGGATCATCATACTGGCGCTCTCTGATACGGTCATAAAGGGAAGATCGAGCAACCACACAAGCTAATACCCGACAAGGCTCAGAAAGATCCAATCTCATGAACTGACTGGCTAAGGACTGAACATCTAAGGCTAGAGGCCTCTCAGCTGCATGAAGGTATGCCAAACTCCCCAAACTCTCCAACCAGCGACTCAAGGCGTCGACCACCACATTGGCCTTCCCCGAGTGGTATAATATGGTGATGTCATAGTCCTTTAGCAACTCCAACCATCTACGCTGGCGCAAATTTAGATCCTTCTGCCTGAATATGTGCTTTAAAATCCGGTGATCCGTGAATATCTCACAGGGAACACCATATAAATAATGACGCCATATCTTCAGGGCGTGAACAATCGCTGCCAACTCGAGATCATGAACAAGGTAGTTTTTCTCATGGACCTTCAACTGTATGGACGCGTAGGCAATCACCCTACCGTCCTGCATCAACACCGCTCCCACGCCAATCCTCGAAGCATCACAATAAACTGTATAGGATCCGGAACCGGTAGGCAAAACTAACACAGGAGCTGTAGTCAGGGCTGTCTTGAGCTTCTGAAAGCTCTCCTCACACTCCTCAGTCCATATAAAATATGCACCTTTCTGGGTCAGCCTGGTCATAGGCGCTGAAATGGATGAGAATCCCTCCACAAAAAAACGATAATACCCAGCCAAACCAAAGAAACTACGGATCTCAGTAGCTGAAGACGGTCTGGGCCAACTCTGAACCTCCTCCACCTTCTTCGGATCTACTTTGATCCCATCCGAAGACACCAAGTGGCCTAGGAATGCCACAGAATCAAGCCAAAATTCACACTTAGAGAACTTGGCATACAACTTCTTCTCCCTCAATGTCTGAAGCACGGTCCTCAAGTGCTGCTCATGGTCCTCCTAGGACCTAAAATATACTAGAATGTCATCAATGAACACAATGATGAAAGTATCAAGATAAGGCCGAAATAAGCTGTGCATCAGGTGCATGAAGGCTGCTGGGGTGTTGGTCAGCCCGAATGACATAACAAGGAACTCATAGTGGCCATATCTGGTCCTGAAGGCAGTCTTCGAGATATCCGATTGCCGAATCTTCAACTGATGATAACCAGAACGTAGATCAATATTGGAGAACACCCTAGCACCCAATAACTANCTGAGTGCCCGGCAATAAGTCAATGCCGAAATCAATGTCTCTATCGGGTGGCATACTCGGAAGATCAGCTGGAAATACATCAGAATAGTCTCTGACAACTGGAACTGACTCCACTGTAGGGGTCTCAGTACTAACATCTCTCACATAAGCCAAATATGCATCACACCCCTTCCCAACCATCCGCTGAGCCTTAAGAAAAGAAATGACTCGGCGGGGAGTATACTCCAAGGAACCTCTCCATTCTAACCTCAGAGATCCAGGCATAGCCAGTGTCACGGTCTTGGCGTGACAATAAAGAATAGCATAATAGGGAGACATCCAGTCCATAGCCAATATAACATCAAAATCTACCATACTAAGTAGTAGCAAATCAGCTCTGGTCTCAAAACTACTGATAGTAATCAAACATGACCTATATACGCAGTCCACAACAAGAGAATCTCCCACCGGAGTAGAAACATAAACAGGGGAACTCAAAGAGTCCCGGGCTATTCCCAGATGTGAAGCAAAATAGGAAGACACATATGAATATGTAGAGCCTGGGTCAAATAATACCGATGCATCCCTATGACAAACGGGAACAATACCTGTAATGACTGAATCTGAAGCAATGGCCTCGGATCGGGCCGGAAGAGCATAGTACCTGGCCTGGCCTCCCCCTCTAGGGCGACCTTGACCTCCTCGACCTCCACCTCGAGCTGCCTGAGGTGGTGGGGTAGCAGCTGGGCTGGAAGAATAGCTGGAGGACTTGGTGGAAGGTGTGGAGCCTAATAAATCTGAGGGGGTGCACCCTGATAAGTCTGAGGTGGTGCGCCCCTCCTCGCTCCAGGGCAATATCTGGTCATATGATGAGGGTCACCACACTCAAAGCAACCCCTTGGAGGACATGGCGGCCGCTGCTGACTCTGAACTGGCCTGCTGGGCTGACCAGTGATAGCACCTCGAGCAGGAGGCACCTTAGATACTGGTGGTGCATAATAAGGCTCCTTAGGTCTAGGAGGAGCTGGAATACCGCTGGCTGCTGGAAGAGCTTAATGAACAGGGAGACTCACAAAACCCCTACCATAATGTGCTGCTGGTGCACGGGCTACTGAAAAATGACCAGTCTCTCGAGATCTCTTGACCTCTCTCTCCTCCCTGTCCCGGGCCAACATAGTCTCAATCCTCCGGGCAATACTCATGGCCTGCTGGTAAGTAATATCGATCTCCATCTCTCTGGCCATGCTGGTTCGAATACTGGGGTGGAGTCCCTCAATAAAGTGCCGAACCCTCTCTCTGACAGTGACAACCAAAGCTGGTGCATGGCGAGCCAAATGACACAGTCATGGCAACCTGGCGTAGCTACTCAAACTCCGCCCGCCAAGTACCCCTGAAGCTCTGAGGGACAAACTCAAGTAAGAACATCTTGAAAAATTGAGCCCAAGTAAGGGAAGCTGCCTCGTCCGGGCTACTAAGATCAAAAGCACGCCACCACTGATAAGCTGCTCCCCTCAGCTGGAAAGCGGTGAAGAAACCCCACTCGTCTCTACAATACCCATAGTGTGGAGAATGCGATGACACCCCTCAAGAAAACCCAGGGCGTCATCCGAAGCTAGTTCGCTGAACTCAGGTGGGTGGTACTTCTTGTACCTCTCAAGTCGGAGCTGCTTTGCCTCAGGAACAGTTATCCTAGTCTCATGCTAAGCTGGAGCTGGTGGGGGCATAGGAATATACTCTGGGACCTTCCCAATATGAACTCTCTGCTCAGGAGTACGGTCCGCGAGAGTCTGTGTCCCTCCTCCGGCCTGGGATGTAGTTGGAGCTATTGGGAGTAGACCCGCCTGAGATAGAGTACTGAAAGAACTCAAGAATTGGGCCAATGTCTCCTGGAGGTCTGGAGTAATAGTAGGGACCTCCTGTGCCCTTCCAACTGTAGCTGCTGGGGGATCCTCTGCCTCTGCTCTGTCCGGTGCTCGGGCTGCACCGCGTGCTCTTCCCCTGCCCCGGCCCCTGCCTCTGGTGGCTCTGACTGGGGGCTCGGGTGCATGGTCATCAGTACGTCCGATACGGGTACAAACCATCTGCAAGCAAGAATAGAATAGATTTTAAGAATTTGATGACAGTAACTAGCACGATAAGGAATTCCAAAGAATTTGATTGTTCTTAATAGTTACATAGCCTCTCGAAGATAGATACTGACGTCTCCGCACCAATCCGAGAGACTCTAATAAACTGGCTTGTGACTTGTGAATCCTATGAACCTAGACGCTCTGATACCAACTTGTCATGACTCAATTTACCCTCCGAAAGGTATCGTGACGACACCTAGTATCTATGACTAAGTAAGCCTAGAATTTTGCGGGAAATAACAGAATCAATAAAATAAAGACAGAAAGGATATCAAATAGATATAATGTAGCTCCTCAGCATATACAGTTTTACTTCCCAAATCCTGGAATGTCACCGTAGTCACAAGCTCTTTAACAATTATGGCTATATACAATGAAACAACAGGAAAATGTACAAGTCTTTCTATGCCTATGCTAGAGTAGAAGGGGACTCGTGGGATTCTGCGGACGCGGCAGAATTACCTCGCGGTCTCTTGGCTGCTGGTAGACAACTCCTAGCCACGATACTGAGTGCTGGTACCTGGATCCGCACATGGGGAAAACATGCTCAGGAAAGGGCGTGAGTACTCCACATTTGGTACTCCGTAAGTGCCAAGCCTAACCCCAGTCAAGTAGTGACGGGGTCAGGTTGAGGCCCTACTGAGTTTGTAAAACAAGTCAATATACAATTTTAAAACAGTCAGAGACAGACAAGCAATGATAAATAGGATTAACAAAAACAGAAAGATTAATAACATAAAGAGAGCCCTCGGCTCAGCACAACATATATCTCAACAATAAATGTGCAATGCAGTACACGGGGAAAGCTCCTGGATCTCAGTCCGTAGTCCCAATTTAAATATGCTATGCAGTACAGGGGGAAAGCTCCCAGATCTCTGTCCGTAGTCCCAATTTAAATATGCATTTCAATACAGGGAAAGCTCCCGGATCTCGGTCTATAGTCCCAATTTAAATATGAAATGCAGTACAGGGGGAAAGCTCTCGGATCTCGGTCCGTAGTCCCAATTTAAATATGCATTTCAATACAGGGAAAGCTCCCGGATCTCGGTCTATAGTCCCAATTTAAATATGAAATGCAGTACAGGGGGAAAGCTCTCGGATCTCGGTCCGTAGTCCCAATTTAAATGTGCAAAGTATAAGTATATCAATTATGGCTTAATTAAACAATCCAGGAAGAACAACATGCAAGAATAGAGTAAAACTGCCTAAGCATGATGTGACTAGTAGCAAATAAGGGGAAATCAAGTCCGAACAGGTAGGCATGCTTACACTTAGGCTATCTACTCAATTAAGATGGGAAACAGTAATATATGAATGAAAATGAGAGTTTTCATGGGAGAAAAATAGGATTTTAGCAACAATGACCTGTGTACGCACTCGTCACCTCGCATACACGGCGTCCACATAACAAAATCAGTATAAAAATGCCTAAGGGAAGATCCCCAACACACAATTAGGCAAGCCACTTACCTGGACTGCGTTAATCAACTCAATACCAAGCTCTTGCCACGAGTATCGGACTCTGGGTGGCCCAAATCTATTCAAATCGATTGCACGGTGTAAATATCACTTCAAGGGAACAAGATAGCTACTTATTTATAAGCTAAAGTCCCCCGGGTCCACGTCTCGGAATCAGGTAAAATTTATATTTTTCGGACACCCATTCACTCACGAGTATACCCATATAAGAATCTCTCAAATCGGAGGTCAAATACCCAACCAAAACTCAATAATTCGGTCTATGAAGTTCATCCTATTTTCCCCAAAATATTTGAAATTAAAGGTTGAATTTAAGATTGGAATCATGGAATATGATCTATAATGGATAGAAATCACTTACCCAAGTTACCCAGGTGCAAAAGTCTTCAAAAATCGCCCTCCCCGAGCTCTCAAATTCAAAAAATATGAAAATGGCATAAACCCTCGGATTTGGGGTTTTAATATTCTGCCCAGGCATTTGCCTTATGCGATCGCGTACAATGAGTCGCGATCGCGGAGAGTAATGAAACACGCGCCTGAAATTCCTTCATCGCGATCGCTATTAAAGGTATGCGATCGCGGACCTTCTGACCCTACGGAAATGCGATCACGGCTGAGGCCACGCGACCGCATAGAGCAAAACCCCCAGCCTTAGGATACCTTACGCGATCACGATCCTGGGCGTGCGATTGCGGAGACAACTTACCTGAACAGTGCGATCGCGGCTGGACTTATGCGATCGCGAAGCACAATTTCTGAGCACCTCAACCTAACACTACGTGATCGCGGACTTACTCACATGATCGCAGAGAACACTTAGCTGCTGCTGTAATTCCAGAAAAACCAGCAAAGGACGTAGGCCAAAATATGCTCGTTTGGGCACCCGAAACACACCCGAGGCCCCCGGGACCTCAACCAAGCCTACCAACCAACCCTAATACCTCATTCAAAATTGGTCAAACCTCAAGAACACATCTCTTAACATCAAAATCATCAATCATGCATAGATTCAAGCCTAAGAACTTAGGAAATTTCTAGGATTCACATCCGACGCCGAAACGCCTCTAAACTCATCCGAATGACCTCAAATTTTGCACACAGGTCATAAACGACATTACAGACCTACTGTCTCTTTCGAAAATCCATTCCGAGTCCGATATTAAAATCTCATTTATCGGCCGAAATCGCCGAAATTGCCGAATTTCTAAACTTTCGCCAATTCAAGGCTAAATCCATAACCGACCTTGAAAACACATTCCGAGCACGCTCCTAACCCCAAAATCACCCAACGGAGCTAACAGAGTCAACGAAATTCAATTCCGAATCCTTCTTCATACAAATCTAGCTACGACCAGATTTCTAAAGCTAAATTCCACATTTATGGACTATGTGTCCAAAATCACCCTGGATTTCATCACTCAACGCACTGATAAGTTCCAATAACATAAATAGACATGGGAGAAATGGTAAATAGGGTATCAGGCATAAATTCTTAAAACGACCGACCGGATCGTTACACCGGCCAATTAGCAAAGGGCACCTTCAAGAGTTGCTCAGCGACCGAGCTAAAAACCGATTTCGGGAAAGAGAAGCGAACAGGAAGAATGAAATTGAAGAAACACGACACGTCATCCACATGATTATTGGAGGATTCGATGTCCCTCAGGGGCCCGTTTTCAAGCAAACGAAAGTATCCATCACCAGGGAAAAACGAACTCGGAGCTACATACCTGAAGATGCTCTTTCATTCAGCGAAGAGGGGATCGAGACCTTGTCTCAACCTCATAATGACACACTGGTAATTTATTTTCTTTTGAATAAGTTTCAGGTTAAATATGTGCTCGTGGATCCAGGTAGCTCTGCCAATATAATTAGGTCGAGGGTGGTAGAGCAAATCGGGTTGCTCGACCAGATCGTGCCCGCCTCCCGTATCCTCAACGGATTCAACATGGTGACGAAACAACGAAAGGGGAAATCGTCCTCACAATCAGCGTGGCAGGTACAATTCAAAATACCAAGTTTCATGTCATCACAGGTGACATGAGATACAATGCATTGCTCAGAAGGCCATGGATTTCACAGTATGAGGGCGATGCCGTCAACCCTTCATCAAATGATGAAGTTCCCTACGAAAGATGGAATAAAAACAGTATACGGGGAATAACACGTAACAAAAGAAATGTTCGCAGTACACGACGTGGCACCGACGCCGACACCTTCTAAATCGAAGGAGCCAAAAAATAAGCAAACAACCGAGTAGCAATCGCAAACTACATCCTCGGATGAACGAATAAAGGACCGTGCCGCGTCCTCGGAACGAATAATCGAAGCATGTCGAGGCTTGAATGCCACCAAAGCTAAGGTACAATCCTCTCCCTTTTTCCTTCACATTTTACACTAACCTATGTGCAGATGTTGGATTGAAAGGAATCGAATCACCCTCCAGCTCGAAGGCGTTAGGTTTTAAAGCATGCGTTGCGCTCTTTTTCCCTCACGTTGGATTTTATCCCAAATGGGTTTTACCGACGAAGTTTTTAACGAGGCAACATCTATATGCTACCTAAGGAGAACTCAACAAGCATTCAAGGATTCCCTTCAATCAGCCTCAAATACTGAGGGGCATCCCCCCGAGAGATCACCTCCTCGAAGAAACTAAAATGAGCCAAAGAAGGTCTCGACAGGAGAACAATGTATAGGACCAAATAGTCGAATGAACCGTGTCCACATAGAATAATCGAACCCTCGATGGTGAAAAAATGTACACTTGTACCAAGTAATCGAAGGATAATATTTTATCACCAAAACACTTCGCGCGTCAAAGAAGTTTGCTATTTTCACAAGAAACAGCCCCGGGGCTAGAAAATCCCCAAACACTCGGGGACTGATACCAAAAACTCGAATCCATAAGACCTCAGGGCCGGCAACTTCGAGCTCATAGGCCCTCCATGAGGCACCAATATAAGCCCTCCATGAGGCAACTTCAAAATTGTAAGACCTTAAAAAAAGGCATAACCCTGACTCGGACTGTCCTCGACAGACACCCCATAAGTCATCAAAACTCGAAGCCATAAGACCTCAGGGTCGGCAACTTCGAACTCATAAGCCCTCCATGAGGCAATATCACCAATGTAAGCCCTCCATGAGGAAATATCAATGACATAAGCCCTCCATGAGGCGATATCAACTCTGACTCAGGAACTATCCTCGACAGTCGACTCATAGCCGTAAGACCTCAGGGCTGGCAGCTTCAAACTCATAAGCCCTCCATGAGGCGCCAATGTAAGCCCTCCATGAGGCAATATCAAAACTATAAGATCTCAAGCAAGGCATGTACTAACTTGCAAGACCTTAAAAAGGCATAATCCTGATATCAAAGTCAAGGCTATATATCGAACTTGTAAGACCCCTAAAAAGGCATACCCTCGATATAGACGCCGAGGCTATCTCACTCGGGGACTAAAGGCTACAACCAAATATGATGACCACCGTCATAAGGCTCCGGCCAAAATAATGCAACTTGGAGACGTCCGACTGTCGCCATAAAGTCACAGGCCTCCAATTACTTTGAAAAAACTTTGAAAATAATCGGTTAAAGGTCGTACCGACCTAATGCGTAAGAGCCCAAGTCGCCAGCTACACTAAAGGTCGTACCAACCTAACGCGTAAGAGCCCAAGTCGCCAGCTACATTAAAGGTCGTACCGACCTAATGCGTAAGAGCCCAAGTCGCCAGCTACACCGAAGGTCGTACCGACCTAACGCGGAAGAGCCCAAGTCGCCAGCTACAGGTCATACCGACCCAAAGCGCCTCAGGGCCAATTTAAAATACCTAAGGGCCGTTGAGCTCGAGTCGAAAGCTGACTTGGATACTGAGCCCTAAACGGTTAACTAAAGTGCCTCATGGCCAAATGCGTAAGAGCCCAAGTCGCTAGCTACAGGTCATACCGACCCAAAGTGCCTCAGGGCCTATTTAAAAACATATGGGTCGATGAGCTCGAGTCGAAACCCGACTCGGAGACTGAGCCCTAAACGGTTAACTAAAGCACCTCAGGGCCAAATGCGTAAGAGCCCGAGTCGCCAGCTACACTAAAGATCGTACCGACCTAACGCTAAGAGCCCAAGTCGCCAGCTACAGGTCGTACCGACCCAAAGAGCCTCAGGGCCAATTTATAACCGTGAGGGTTTCATTTATCCAATTCATCGGGCTAATTATCAACAAGCAAAATAGAAATACCAAAGAATTATATATATATATATATATATATGTTACAAATATACATTTACAACGCTACCACATGAGTTTTATACAAAGAACAAAGAAGAAAAATCTAATCCACCCTCGGGACCAGCTCCCTCGACGGCCCCTCGGACCATCTCCCACGGCGACCTTCAAATATCAGCATCGGCTCAAGAGGAAAGGAAAAACTTGGCGTCAATCTCATCCGCGTCGGCCTGCTTTATCTCTTCTGAGAGGTCAAAGACCCTAGCATGAATCTCTTCGAGGGTCTCCCTCCGAGACCTCATCGGGCATACTCATCGCCCCTCCTCTCTCTGTCAAAAGCTCCCCTCAGCTTAACCCGAGCATCGGCATCATCTTTCAAATAAATGACCACTTTCTTATTGGCCTTTGCCCGAACTTCTTCAGCTTCAGCCCGGGCATCCACGACCTTGGCCTTTATATTCAAAAGATTACTCTCGAGCTTGGCAATCCTGCTTGTCTGAATTGAGCTATCTTCTTGAGCATTGCGAAGTTGTATCTCGAGGGCAGCAGCCTTGGCCTAAGCATTCCTTTGGGCCGCTGCATGAATGCCTATCTGCGCCTTCAACGCACTGCATTCGGAATTAACCTGCCCAACTTCGCCCCAAAGGCGTTCCAACGCTTCTGTTTTTCTCTACAACTGAAGCACCAATACATTAATTCCCGAAGGCAGGAAATGAAGCACATACTCCCTCAAAATAAGGATTACCTATTGCTCGATATTGCCTTCGTAATCTCAGTTTCGATTCACCTCCGATCGAAGGCATGTCAATTCTTTTGTCTTATCATTTCAGAGAAGCTTGAGATATTTCTCCTTGCCCAAGGTTTCCCACAACTTGGCCTCGCAACGGAGCAGCTCGGACTTAAGCTTGTCAAAAGCCTACGAAAAAGAAGCTTCAATTCAAAAATGAAAATACAAAACTGAAAAACCAACAAATCCGATCAAAACTCACCTCGGAACAGAGCCGCTGAGCCTCCTCGAAAGTTGAGCGCGCGTCTACTGGCCTGGCCTCATCGGCCGCAGTTGAACCACTCTCGGTAGGGGCATGACCACTCGAGACCCCACTTGGTTCGAGTGGCCCTTCACCCTAAACGTCCCTCGAAGTACCTTCGAGGGCAGAAGCAAAAGATGGTGGAGGACTCTTGCTCCTTACCTCTCGAGGAACCTATCCCTCAAAACTAGAGGTCTCAGGCCTAGCAGAATCAGCAACCTCGGTAGGGTCCCTGGATCGAGCCGTAGACGAAGAAACATCCTCCCTAGGAGAGCTTATGTCCCCAGAATGACCGACGTATATAAAGTCCTCCTCAACAATGGCATCTCCTTCGTGTCTCCGAGAAGGCCCCGCCTCATTGAGAATTTGCTCATCCGTAGAGGATCTTTTTCTCTTATTATCCTCCCTCGGCTCCGAAGTCGACGGGCCTTCCCTCTCCTCAAAGGGACACGATCTCACCTTGGAGAATCCACCAACAGCTGCGGTGACAGAGTTAGTACACATAAAAGAAAGCATTACTCAATAGGCAACCACATGGCTCATACCGTGGTGCTTTGCTTCCCATATGCCCTTCGACAGATCTCGCCATTTGTGTTCGTCATATGTTGAGGAACCTGCCAGCTTTCGAGTCCAGTCCGCAAGGTCGGGGACCTCGTCCGACATCCACGGGACCGTTGAGAAAGAGAAAAAGAAACACTCTTATAAATTGGTGAGAGTAAAGGACACTAAGGTACAATATGGTACTTATGTTTGAAGTTCCATTTTTCGGGAAATGGCAGTAACTCCGCAGGAATAATGTCGACGATCCTCACTCGGACAGATTAACTCATCCATCGTCCATTCCGGTCCTCATCATTGCTGGCGATGAATGGCCTGGTGGACCGACGTTGCAGCATAATCAGGCCTCGACAATGCTGAGGCCGATATAATCTGATAAGGTAGCAAAGGGTAAACTCGAGCTCAGCCTTTTTGGTAAAGTACCTCATCTTAGCACTATCCGCCAAAAGGATGGATGAATCTGAGCCAGGGTGACTCGGTACCTTTTCCAGAATTCGAGCACAAGGCGGTCGAGGGGGCCCAATGTAAATGGGTACGTATACACGTTCGAGAATCCCTCCACATAGGTCATAATGTTCTCTTCTCGAGAAGGAATCTGTAGCATCACGTTTTCTCCCCATTCACAATCTCTCCTCACGGCCTCGAGGTGGTCTTCTTCTATCGATTGAATAAAACTCGACGCATGCTCTCGATGGCCCGGGGCATCGAAGGGTTTCTCTAGTGCAAAATCTTTTATCAAAGCAAAATAGTTCGAGGTTAACTCACCATATGCCGGCGGTGTATCACTGGCCGGGCAAGAAGCAGAGGTAAGGTTTCCCTCTTCTTGGTGAACGGATTCGGGCACGACAACCATAAGTACTCAAGCAAAGGTAAAGAGGAAGAAATGAAAACAGTTTCGCAAGATGAGAAAAGTAAGAGAACTTTGAAAGGAAAGCTAGTCTTGCAAAGTTGCAAGACTTAAAATGAAGAGGAAGCAAGTATATATATATAACAAGCGGCGGCTATTCAACTACTTTGAAAGCCAATTAATTCTGAAAAAGTTGTCATAACTTTTGGGGAAGTGTACCGGCGGGGCCACCTCGGTCACTTCACGGTCATGTCACATGAATGACACTATCACACATCGTTCGAGGGATTGAAACTCCCATGCCGACCTAGCCTCGAGAAGGTGTCCGATCTCGAGGGGATCTACTATTACAGGTACGGGTTCCGAAGGTCAAAAATCGAAGCTTGAAACTCGACTTTTGCGTAAGCATTGCAGGGCAAAGTTTGGGAGATATGTAACAACAAGATATTTTATTTCAAAAATGCATTTACAAGGGTATTTCTACAAAAATTCCCCCCGAGGGTCCCATATAAAAAAAGGAAAAAAGCAAAACAGTAGGTGAATCTACTCTTCGCCTTCGCTGCTGCCCGAGCAGCTTTCATAGCCCTCATCTGACGTAGTCGGCATTGTCGATTCTTCCTCCAAGACCCTGGATTCTTTGATCTTGGTAGAGAGATCGACACCCTTGATGCTCACTTACTCAAAGGCTCGTCTCCAGGCTTTAATACGAGCATGAGAAACTGCCCGAGCTAGTTTTAGCTCGGCCTTCTCGGATATCTCCCTGGCCCGATAATTCACAGCAGCAACATCCTTTTTGTATGAGGAGACAAACTCGTCGGCCTCATACTTATCCGCAGACAGTGCAACAGCCTCTTTGTGAGCACCCCAAAGATGGTCTGGAATCGAGGATATCTTCCTCCAAAGCGCGTACCTTTCCGAAGCCACGACATCATTCAGCTGCGCCAACTCAAGGATTTCAGCGTCCTTGGCCACAACATCCTCTCAGAGCCGCTCCACCAGGGCGTCCTTCTGCCTAATCTGAAAGACACATAAAATAAAGCCGATTAGCACCAAGTAGGGAGGCGAAAGCTAAGATTATGGGTACCTGAGTACCTGCTCGATGAAATCGGCCCTCTCATGGAGCGCCCTCTCCGAGCCTGCTCGGAGGTTGATCAAATCCTTCTCTTTTCGAGCGCATAGAGCCTCCAGATCGATTGATTCCGACGTAAGCTTCTCAAGACCCTCTCCACGATGAGTCAACTCATCTTGCATCTTGGAGAAGGCTTGGTCATACAGCTTCTTGACCTACATCACAAAGGAAGAACATTAGAAAGCAAGAGTAGAAAGTTGAAGAACGACATATTATTTCAAGAGAGTCACCTGCTTTTGGAGCCTCTCGGCCTCCTCCTTTACACCTTCGAAATAGTCTCTAAATGCGTCATCCTCTCCACGAGAGGTCCCCAATCCGGGGACATTCCTTTCTTGGGCATATCGTATCTCTCCCGGAGAAAACGACGGGACCGAGTGAAATCCACCGGCAACATCAGCCTCCATGGAGATCATCAACACGGACTGTGCCATGTCCGACGAACAGCTCAGGGACTGTGCCGAACCCTCTTCGAGGGTCTCTTCAGCACAGGTTGGGTCCGCATCGGCCGCCTCCAACTCAGCAGACGATCGACCAACAACTCTCAAAGCATCAACGCTTCATTTTGCCCTTTGTACCAAAGGGCAGGTATCATCACTCTCCTCCTCGGCTCGCAGGATCTCAGCGGCCATTGAGGATAGGACCGTGGCATCGGTCTTGGGCTTCCGAGCCTTTGCCATTTTGGATTTTGGAGACTCCACCGAGGCCTCCTTCTTCCTTTTCTTGTCCTCGGGAGTCTTCGGTGCCTCTTCCTCACCAGGAGGTGGGAAGTCTATCAACATGCCTTCCCCAAACGCCTGGACAAGCGTGTTACATCAAAAAACACCACCATCGAAAATACTTACAAAGAATGAGAGAACAACAACAACAAGAGCATACCGTGGTTCTTATCCTGCCACAGTGTTTTAGCCAGATCGCGCCAGACGCACTTGTTGTATGGAAAGGCGGAGTCCAAAAGTTTGACCCACCCTGGAAGGTTCTGGACCGAGTCGGGAAACCAAACGGTGGCTGCACAATTAGAAGAAAATCAGTCAAGAGAAAAAGAGGTGGCAAAACATACTCAATTCAGGGATACTTACGTTTCATATTCCATTCCTCCGAGAACGGCATTCTATCAGCAGGGATGACATCTGAAGTTCTGATTCTAACAAATCGGCTCATCCATCCCCGATCCTTATACTCGTCGATGCAGGCGAACAACGCCTTGGCACATCGATGGCGCAACTTAATTAGGCCCCCTCAGAGGTGACGAGGGCTGTATAATCTGATCAAGTGGTCGAGGGTGAAAGTCATTCTCTCGACCATGTTGGTAATGTGTCGAATCATATATAAAATCCTCCAAAAAGAAGGATAAATCTGACCGAGTTTCACTCGGTATTGATGACAAAAGTCGAGAATCACCAGGTCAATTGGTAGAGAGGAAGAATATACGGGGCCTAAGGTAAAAGTGTATGTATATACTCTGAGAAAGCCAACCTTATGCGTGACTATGCTTTCGTCAGCTGTAGGGATTTCTACTCGGGCTGCCTCCCCCCAATGGCAGTCAAGTTTTACCCTCTATGTATTGGATACTACACTTATATATCGAGACATGGGCTCGCATCGACCCGGTGTAGAAGGGGATTTTTCAATCATGAAATCGGAGACGGTGTCGAAAGGGCCAGGGATACACTGCTCGATGGTAGGAGGAGTTCTTGACCTGCCCTTAGATGGAAGTGATGAAGAAGCGGCTTCCTCCTTTTGAGGTACCATTTTGGAAGTTTTTGCCATGGTTATAACTAAGTTTTTGAAGAAAGAAGATGAAGAAGCAAACACAAATAGAAGGTAAGAGTAGGAAACACTTAGTAAAAGTTTGAAGGTTTGAAGAAGATGTAAAATTATGAAAAGGGACTGAAGTATTTATAGAGGCCCTTTGGGCATGCTTGGAGCGAAAAGGTCGAACCAATAACGGTTCGTGGGCTTCTCGAGAATTGTGTTGACAGCGACCTCTGCACAGATTTTTATGTCACATCATTTAATGCTTTGAAGAGACTGGTGTCATAATAAGGATATCAAAGAGGCAAGAAGTGAAGACTGTTTCTTATCACTTCATTCTAAGAAACGCGGGGACTATCTGTATACGGCTAAATCGGAGAACCCGATTTTACGATCATTACAGCACTCAGAAGTCTCGAAGGTTCGAGTTTTGGCATCGAGGGGGCATATCGAGGGTTCTCGACCCCGGAGCAGTATAGATCGAAGACCATCATGGAAAGGCGAGAAACTCCCAAAAGGCACGTGGTTAAAGCTAACCAAGTACACAAAATAGTACAAGGCCGTACCGTGGCATTAAATGACTATACCGGCCATTTCTCTTTTGTAATAATTACACATGTACTATGTTGGGATTACCCCTCATATATAAAAGGGACCCTTGTCACTTTGTAAAACACATGATCTTCAATACAAGAACAAGAACATTCTCTGCTCTGTAATTCAAACATTCTCTAAATTTATTCCCTTGATTTATTGCTTTTAATTTATTATGTTCATCAATTGTTCTTCATTTATTGCTCATTACTGATCGTAAAGGAGCCATCTTCGAGGCCTTCAACTCTGTCGTATCCCCTTCGATAAACCCCTGTCAAGCTCTTGAGCTCGACCTCGAGGTCCATTTCAACCAAGCTCGAGATCCCGTCTCTCCACTGCTCGATTTGCATAATCGCATTACCCTTCGCTCTTATCTCGTTTTCTAACTTCTCACCTAACATCTACTACCTTAACAACTGGTATTAAAATAGATCACGTATTTTTAGAACTTCAAAATTAAATATAATTGTAATTACCATTTTTAAGTTAAACACTCTTAATTTGCTAAAATGGATAAGTAAAAGAGAAAATGTATTTTCCATATAGTCATGAATAAATAAAAGTGAATGGAAGGAATAGACGACGAAGTTGCAGTAATTGATAAACGTCACTTCTTTTTCCTCTTTAGGAGCATTTGATCATATTATTTTTTCTTTCATTAAGATACTTAAACATACTTCCATTAATTCATTATTATCATGGCTACTTTGTTCTACTCCAAAAAGGGTAATGTTGATTATACCTTTGAGGCAGTATTTATTATATTACAAATTAGCTATAGAAAAGCTTACAACACTATTATTATTCACGAAATATTCATATCACCAATTGTCATTCCGTTCTTTTAGTTTATATTTATTATAAGGAATAAATTTTTCATTGCAATAGAAAATATTTGAATTTTATTAGAAATAGTCTAGATTTACCTTCCAGTGAAAAATAAAGATAACGACCACGAGCGCCTGCAACAAATATTGGCCTGTCTGCCTAGGTCATCCTTAATTGCTATTATTTGCTATTTGTTAGTATTAATTTTGGTGTGGAGTTTCGACTGATTTGTAGCAGGTTTGGATCTATTTTGTGGGTAGAAACATGCAACATGAATATTGTTATGTCCCATTACATGTTTGCACATGAAATCAAAATAAGTAAAAAGTTATGTAAATAATTAAATCAGTATTGTTCATCCTTGTAGGTTCGGACGATATCCAATCATGTTGACCTAGACAAGCAAGTCACAATACGAAGATTCACATTGATCATTCACAAAAACATATACTTTACTTTCATGTATAATTTTACTCAAAACTTTATTTTAATCAGACTTTGAAAAAAAGTTGAGTAGAAATTTATAAAAGGGAAAAAGAATTTTGAGAAAAAAAGCGAAAAAGGAACCTACAATCAGAAGCGTCCATTCTAATTTGGAGATGTTTCTAGCTTGCGTCCCAAAAGAAAAATTTGCTCAACGCCAAGACAATATAATGAGGCTTACGGCTTGTGAAACTTTGGCTCCTCCCCCTCCCCCATATCTTCCTGGTGCGTTTTTACTATGCTCTGCCCCGGGACTCGCCCAAACAATACCTTTTAAAACACAAGTAGTCAAACTTGAAGGAATGTACTCATTTTCCATCTCTTTAAACTACCAATCTACCCTGTTAAAAAAATGGATTAAGTTGTATCACTTGATAATTAATTTTGGTTCAAATATGTATTAGATTAACATATTTTCATGTTCTAAGAAATATTTATTACTCCATAGGAATATATGGGTGGAAGAATGAACCTTAATCTAAGGAAAAGCGTTAAGAAAAAGTAGATATACTAAAATTTTGAATGATGTACAGTGTTTTTAAAATTTTTAAGCCAGCCAATTTTTTAATAGTCTATTTTGTTTCCTAATTAGCTTAGGATAATAGAAATTGGAAGTTACCTAGTAGGTTTAGGTTTAGGTTTAGGATTAATCCTTAGAAGTTAATTAATTCACTTTGGTTTTGGTTTCAAAGATAAGCCATCCCTTCCCGCTATAAATATAGAGAAAATTTCACTTTATACCCATTAATTCTAAACTATTTACCCTTTAATGTCTAGACCCAAATTATTTACTTCTCTTATCCATGCGGCCCAAACTAATTACCCGCCCATTGCATCAGCTATTCCCCTTATTTAATGCCTCAGTTAACGCTATTTCATCCAGCCATTTCTTTCATTTCAAAAATACCATAACCAAATCATGAGAAATATATTTTACAGATCAATTACTGATTTGACTTGTGAATTTTTCTTCAGATTTTATTTCTATCTTCAATATTATTGTATATGAGTTCCACTCCAAAATTCTCTTTCTATATTAGTATTTTTTTTGTATTTATTCGTATTTCTGAACCCATTAAGTTTCCCAACTCTGATTTTTGTGTGTGTATGAAGATCCACCATTGATGAGCTTGAAGCTCCTCTATTTAAAATTTAATATTCACCATTGTTGGGCTTGAAGCACTTGAATTTAAAAATTTTATTTTGAAGATTTCTTGTTTGATTCAAAGTGAGTGCTGTTAAATATTGCTTATAGTACTTTCTGGAAGTTCATACTGAAATTTGATAGCATTTGGAGTTGATTTGAGGTGATTGAGATCGAAATTTTCAACTGAAAATCGAAGAAGAACACAGCTACCCAATAGTATACTGCTATGATATACAATATGTTATAGGAGTATATAGCAATACTACAATAGTATACTAGTATAGTTTACAATATACTGCAAAGGTATATTGTAATAATCGAAGAAGAACACAGTTACCTAACAGTATACCGCTACAGTTTATAATATATTATAGGAGTATATAGTTATACTGCAACAATATATTATTATAGTATGCAATATATTGTTATAGTATACTGTAATAATATGCAATATACTGTAACAATATGCTGTAATAGTATACAATATACCGTAATAGTATACTTATTACCCGTAAATTCACTTGCCTTTTCCTTTTTAATTTGCTTTAAGCTTTTATCCAATGTGAGGAGCAAATTGAAAATGCAAAAAAAAAAAAAAATTATAGTATGCTATATAATGTAACGGTATACTCTTACAATTAGATCATTTTAGAATTTTTTGAACTTTTTATTGACAACTGATATTATTTCAGTATTGAATTAAAAAAAAAAAAATTTAACTCTTTGCGTACAATTGTATACCCTATTAGTATAGCTATATACTATACTGGTATCATATGTTAATTAATATTTTTTGGTTGTATTAGCTACATTTAATTGGTACACAATTTGATTTTTCTTTAGTAATAGTATAAAAAAAGAAGAATAAAAATAGTGAAAATAATAAATGAAATTAGATTATGAAGAGAAAAAGAATATAAAAAAAGAAGTTAAATAAAATTAGAAAAGAAAAAAATAAAAAAATAAGAAGAAGACGAGAAAAAAGAGAAGGAGAAAAGAAAGAAAAAAGGAAAAAAGAAAAAAAAGAAGCATAAAAATAAAAAAGAATTGGAGAATAAAGAAAAAATCCCCTACAAAAACTACTATAGGTAAGAAATATAATTAGTTTGATGGATAGAAAAACAAATGGGTAGACAAAAGTAAATAATTTTATTTTTGTGAAAATTGTGTCATTCACCCATAAATATACCATTTACCTAGAAGAAATATCATCAAATAGTACAAACCTTGATCTTTCTTTCTTACTTTCTTTGAATCATATTTCAACGAACCCAAAGAAAGAACAAAGAAAGAGTAGACTGTGTGTGTATGAATTAAAAATGGACGTGGAAAGTGGAGATAATGAATTAACAGAATATGCATTCAAGGATAAAGAAGTACCACCATGGGAGAAGCAAATAACATTGAGGTCAATGGTGATTGGCTTGATCCTGAGCGTTGTGTTCAACTTCATTGTTTGCAAACTGAATCTGACGACTGGTGTTGTCACTTCTCTTAATGTGGCCGCGGGGCTCTTGGGGTTCGCCATGATTAGGTCATAGACGACTGTTATTGAGAAGTTTGGATAATTGAAGCAGCCTTTTACTAGGCAAGAGAATACTGTCATCCAGACGTGCGTTGTTGCTTCTTCTGGCATTGCTGTTAGCAGCAGGACATCAAGTTATATGTTGGGAATGAGTCCTTTCATAGCAGCTCAGCCTGATGCAGGAAATACCCCAAATAACACTAAGAAGCTTGATATTAGTTTGATGCTTCCCTTTCTTCTTGTTGTCAGATTTGCCGGTCTCTTCTCAATTGTGGCACTAAGAAAGTTGATGATTATCAAGTACAAGTTGACATATCCGAGTGGAACTGCAACTGCATACCTTATCAACTGTGTCTACACTCCTAAAGGAGCAAAGCTGTCCAAGAAACAAGCTGGTTCCTTGTTCAAATCCTTTGGCTTCAACTTTATATTTGGGGCTGTTAAGTGGATATTTGCACGTGAAGATGGCTGCGAATTTGGTAGCTTGCCTACATTTGGTTTCAAAGCCTATGCCAAGAGGTTCTATTTTGATTTCTCCTCAACATATGTTGGAGTTGGTATGCTCTGCCCCTACATGGTCAATGTTTCGTTGCTAATTGGTTGTATGCGGTCGAAATCAAGAGGCCCGATTTCGTAGGCTCGAGAAGTTGCCTCGAGGGAAGGAGTTCAAAGAAGGTCGAGCCCGGGTTCGACGATGCAGTAAAAGGTTCGAGGACCTGGGTGCTCGATGAGCAGTGAAGCCAGATACGACCGGTGCCAAATAATGCCGTTGTGAGTTTGTTACAGAAAGGACAAGATTCTTGCCATATCCCCAAAATACCATGGTGTAAATCTCGGGATAGATTTGAACGAATTAGTACAAATCCGTATTAAGTTGTTATACGGCTGTACCAACAAAAATCCTTATTGTAAATAGAGATGTACCATATTTAGGGTTTCCCCTCCTATACAAAGGGGACTCCAATCATTTGTAATATCATCTCATCACTACAAAAAGAATATACTATCTTACTTTTCTCGTTTGTGGTGCTTCAGAATTATTCTTCAGCTTTAAAGCCCTTACTTTATTTGTTCTTGCTTTATCATCTCTAACCCACCTCGAGGTCATCAAGAACATCGAGCTCGAGGTCCCCACTGCTCTAGTAACATTGGTTTGGTTCATCAGTCCTACTCATTTAAACTCTATATTACTTATTTATTAATTAGTATTGAATTAGATCACGTATCTTTAAAACCACAAATCAAATCTAATGTTACTTGTATTTTTTGAGGTAAACAGTTTGGCGCCCACCGTGGGGCTAAAGATAATAGTGATTATTTCAGTGCTAATTTTTTGATAACATACGTTATTCTTCACACTTTTTCTTGTCAAAGATTCTTTGATTTCAGGCTAAAACATGTCAACTCAGCAAACGCACCAGTGTATGGTAATGACGGCCTCAGATTCCACGGGGAAAATGAAAACGTTATAGCTTCAGGAGCCGGTGTGTCACCGCTCAACCCCGGGGTAGCACCTGTTCCCAACCCAGTTGATGTTGGCTCACACATTGCTATAAACACCGACTTGGGTGCGGACGTCGGAGGAAGCGTGCGTGGAGAAGTTCAACCCAGTGGACAAAGAACACATGGTCGAGGAGATGGGGACGTTAGTCTCCAAGTGATTTTCGAGATGTTACAAGCGCAACAGATTGCCATCGCTCAGTTGCAGAGCCAGCAAAGGAATCCGAGTATAGTGGGATCAAATAGTGGGACCAAAAACTACTCATCATGCCGAACCAATCTTGGAGATATCAAGCAACAATGGGTCGGGGACCGACCCACAATCATGAGAATGCTCGAAGAACTCACAAAGAGGGTCGAGTCAGGAGAAAAAAGGATCAAGGAGAACGATAAAAAAATGGAAACGTACAACTCGAGAGTCGACCAAATACCAGGAGCACCTCCTATTTTGAAAGGACTGGACTCTAAGAAATTTGTGCAAAAACCTTTCCCCCCCGAGTGCAGCCCCGAAGCCTATTCCGAAGAAGTTTTGCATATCAGATATTCCCAAATACAACGAGACGACAGATCCCAATGAGCACATTACCACATATACTTGTGGTATAAAGGGAAATGATTTGGAGGACGATGAGATCAAGTCTGTTTTACTAAAAAAGTTTGGGGAAACTTTGTCCAAAGGGGCCATGATTTGGTACATAACCTACCCCCGAACTCTATTGATTCGTTCGCCATGTTGGCAGATTCGTTTGTAAAGGCACATGCTGGTGCTCTAAAGGTTGCAACAAGAAAGTCAAATGTATTCAAAATCAAACAAAGGGACAGCAAGATCTTGAGGGAGTTTGTGTCCCGGAATGGAACCGATGGAGTTGCCACCAGTCTCCGATGACTGGGTTGTACAAGCTTTCACTCAGGGGCTAAATGAATGGAGCTCGATAGCATCGAGGCAGTTGAAACAAAACTTGATCGAGTACCCCACCGTAACTTGGGAGGATGTACATAATAGGTACCTGTCGAAGATTAGAGTTGAAGATGACCAGTTGGGAGCCCCCACGGGCTCGATTTATCCAAATAGGTTAGCAACAAAAGATTCGAGAGAAGTAGACAGGGAACCGACACCAAGTAAGGAGAGGTATCAATCGTACATCAAAGTCTGAAGGAATTTTAACAGCTCGAGGCGTAACATAACTCGATGATCGAAGAGCACATCGAGGTTAGAATTCTAGGGGACTCATGAGTAAGACCGGGTTCGACAGGCACTCAGGACCGACGGAGGAACCCCGATTATCAGAATATATCTTTTGCATCTATGCCTTGGGCATCGTCTCGGCCATTGGGAAAATCAGAGATACCATACGTCCTAAACCCATACAAACTGATCTTTCTTAGAGGAATCCCAACTTGATGTGCAAATATCATGGTACACATGGGCACATGACCGAGGATTGCAGTAAACTAAGAGAGGAGGTAGCCCGATTTTCAATAAGGGGAATCTTCGATAATTTCTCAGCGACAGGGCCAAGAACCACTTCAGAGAAAGAGGCGCTAACAGGAAGAATGAATCGGATGAGCCCCCAACATATAATTCACATGATCATTGGCAGAGTCGACGTCCCACAGGGACCTATATTCAAATGCACCAAAGTATCAATCACAAGGGAGAAGCGGACTCGGGAGTACATGCCCGAGGACACCATTACATTCAATGAGGAAGACAACGAGGGCATATCTCAGCCTCACAACGACGCACTAGTAATTTATATTCTTCTTAATAAATTTCAAGTTAAGAGTGTTCTTGTGAATTCAGGTAGCTCAGCAAATATAATCAGATCGAGGGTCCTGGAGCATCTCGGGCTGCTCGACCAAATCATACCAGCATCTCGAGTCTTGAATGGCTTCAACATGGCAAGTGAAACAACAAAGGGGAAAATCATCCTCCTAGTGAACGTGGCCAGAACCATACAAGACACAAAGTTTCATGCCATCGAAGGTGACATGAGGTATAATGCTTATCTTGGAAGGCTGTGGATCCACAACATGAGGGCAGTTCCATCAACCCTTCATCAAATGATGAAGTTCCCAACAAAACATGGCATGAAAACGGTATATGGGGAGCAGCATGCAGCTACGGAGATGTTTGCAGTCCATGACGTGACACTAGTATCGACGCCATCTAGAACAGAAAAGTCGAACGACAAGAACAAACAGGTAGCCAAATAGCAATCACAGCCTATGTCCTCGGGTGAACCCGAGGAACAGGTGATCGAGGAACAAGTGGCCAAGAATGAAGAAGAAGATTTCTTAACTCTCCGAGCTTTTGTCGCCCCCGAGGAGTCAGATGCAATGAAGTCCACGGTCGAGGATCTTGAGCAGGTGATATTGATCGAGTACCTGTCAGAACGAAAGGTATACCTAGGGACGGGATTAACCCCTGAACTCAGGAAAAAACTCATTCAATTCCTTATCGATAACATTGATTGCTTTGCTTTGTCCCACTTAGATATGACAGGGATCTCACCGAAGATAACCACCCATCGACTAAGTATCGATCCAGATTTAAACCGGTGAAATAAAAGAGGAGGCCTTAGTCCGAGGTAAAGCACGCATTCATCAAAGACGAGGTAACCAAACTCCTTAAGATAGGGTCCATTTGGGAAGTTAAATATCCCGAGTGGCTAGCTAATGTAGTAGTAGTCCCTAAAAAGGGAAACAAACTTAGAATGTGTATAGACTACAAATATTTGAACAAAGCATGCCTGAAAGACTCTTTTCCATTGCCCAATATCGATCGATTCATCGATGCCACGACCGACCACGAGATCCTTACTTTTCTTGATGCCTACATCGGGTACAATCAAATTCGAATGAACCCGAAGGACCAGGAAAAGATTCTGTTTATCACAAAGTTTGGTACATATTGCTATAACGTAATGCCCTTCGGGCTAAAAATTGCAGGAGCTATATACCAACGCTTAGTTAATAAAATGTTTGAACATCAAATAGGAAAATCTATGGAAGTTTATATTGATGACATGCTAGTTAAGTTCCTGTGCGCAGGGGACCATTTGACTCATTTGCAGGCAACATTTAATATCCTAAGAAAATACAACATGAAACTCAACCCCGAGAAATGCAATTTTGGTGTTAGCTCGGGCAAGTTCTTAGGATTCATCGTGTCGAACGGGGGGATCGAGATCAACCCCGAAAAAATCAAAGCCATCAAGGAAATTACCGTCGTAAATAATGTGAAAGCTGTACAACGATTAACCAGACGGATAGCTGCCCTAGGTCGATTTATCTCGAGATCATCGGATCAGAGTCACCATTTATTCTCCTTATTCAAGAAGAGGAACGACTTCGCATGGACTCTAGAGTGTCAACAAGACTTAGAAGAATCAAAACGGTATCTCTCGAGCCCACCCTTTATTCATACTCCGAAGAAGGATGAAAAGCTCTACGTATATTTAGCTATGTCCGAGGTAGCGGTAAGTGGCGTGTTGGTTCGAGAAGAACAAGGTACGCAATTTCCTGTTTATTATGTGAGTTGGACCCTAGGAGATGATGAAACCAGGTACCCGCATTTGGAAAAGTTAGCTCTTGCACTAGTAAGTGCATTTAGGAAAGTAAAACCATATTTTCAATGTCATCCTATATGTGTATTGACTACGTACCCACTTCGAAATATCTTGCATAACACCAAATTATAGGATCTATTGGAAAAATGGGCCATCGAACTTGGAGGGTATGATGTCGAATATCAACCCCGAACGGCTATCAAGTCTCAAATCTTGGCAGACTTCGTGGCCGATTTCACGCCTGCCCTCGTACTCGAAGTAGAAAAGGAATTCTTGCTAAAAACGGGTACATCATCGGGGTTATGGACCCTCTTCATATACGGTGCCTCGAATGTGATAGGGCCGGGGCTCGATATAGTTTTAAAACCGCCTACGGGCAACATCATTAGGCTATCTATCAAAACCTCAAAATTAACTAACAATGAGGCCGAGTATGAGGCCATGATTGCAGGTCTCGAACTAGCCAAGGGCCTGGGAGCAGAGTTCATTGAGGCCAAGTGTGACTCTCTTTTGGTCGTAAACCAAGTGAACAGGAGCTTCGAGGTCCGAGAAGACAGAATGCAAAGGTACTTAGACAAACTTCAAGTGACATTACATCGCTTCAAGGAATGGACACTAGACTATGTACCTCGAGAATAGAATAGCGAGGCCGATGCACTCGTAAATTTGGGGTCATCGGTTGGAGAATATGACATTGTCCCGGGGACTGTCGTCCAATTATCGAGGTCGGTGGTCGAAGAAGGCCATGCGGAAATAAATTCAACAAGTTTGACGTGGGATTGGAGGAATAAGTACGTCGAATACTTGAAGCACGGGAAGCTCCCCTCGGACCCAAAAGAGTCAAGGGCCTTTCGAGCCAAAGCAGCTCGATTCTCAATCAATGAAAATGGAACATTATGTAGAAGTGACTTTGATGGACCACTGGCACTATGTCTGGGACCGGGGACACCGATTAAGTACTATGAGAAATCCACGAAGACACTTGTGAAAATCACTCTGGTGCCGATTCTTTGGTTAGCAAGGTGATCAGAGCAGGGTGTTTTTCGGATAGCATGGAAAAAGATACCAAGGAGTTCGTTTGAAGGTGAGATAAATGCCAAAGGTTTGCAATGATCTATCAGCCCGGTGAACAACTCCATTTGGTCCTATATCCATGACCATTCATGAAATGGGGGATGAACATCGTCAGCCCCTTACCAACAATGCCAGGTAAAACTAAATTTATTTTGTTTATGACTGACTACTTTTTAAAATGGGTAGAAGCGCAGGCCTTCAAAAAAATAAGAGAAAAAGAGGTCATCTACTTCATATGGGATCACATTGTATGCCGGTTCGAGATACCCGCCGAGATAGTATGCCACAATGGAAAACAGTTCATCGGCAGCAAAGTGACAAAATTCCTCGAGGACCATAAAATAAAAAGGATTCTATCAACGCCCTATCACCCGAGCGTAAATGGCCAGGCCGAGTCCACCAAAAAAACTATCATTCAAAACTTGAAGAAATGGTTAGATGGTGCGAAGGGAAAATGGAGAGAAATATTGCCCAAGGTGCTATGGGCATATCGAACGACGTCAAAGTCGAGTACGGGGGAAACCACGTTTTCCTTGGTATATGGGTCTAAAGAGTTGATTTCGGTCGAGGTCGCTGAACCTAGTGTCAGGTTTCAACATACCACCAAGGATTCGAACCACGAGTCCATGAACACTAGCCTCGAATTACTAGATGAAAAACGTGAAGCCGCACTAGTTTGAATGGCCGCACAAAAGCAAAGGATCGAGAGGTATTACAACAGAAGGGCAAACCTTCGCCATTTATGCGTCGAGGACTTGGTCCTAAGAATAGTCACCGTCAATACTCGAGACCCAAACGAAGGAAAACTAGGCCCCAATTGGGAAGGACCGTACCGAGTCCTCGGAGTCATAGGAAAGGGATCCTACAAGATTAGCACAATGGAAGGCGAGCAACTACCAAATAATTGGAACATATCACTGCTCAAATGATATTATTGCTAAGGTATGACCTTGTCCCTTTTCCATTTATATTTAAGACTAACTCTTTGTAGATGATCGATTGGAGACATCGAAGCACCCTTCAACTCGAAGACCTTATGTTTTAAAGCATGCGTTGCACTCTTTTTCCCTTAGATCGGGTTTTATCCTAAATGGGTTTTACCGTCAAGGTTTTTAACAAGGAAACATTTATATGCTACCTAAGGGGAATTCAACAAAGTATTCAAGGCTTCTTTTCAATCAATCTCTAATACTGGGGGGCATCACCCTCGAAGATTGTATTTTCGAAGAAAACAATTTACGCCAATGAGGGCCTTGATAGGAGAACTTTGTAATGGGACAAACGGTTAAATGAACCGTGTCCATGTAGAACAATCAGGCCCCTAACGGCAAAACATGTTCGCGTATATCAATTATTCAAAGAAGTCTACTATTATACGAACTTCACATTTATTCCACAAGAAATGGCTCAAGATCTAGAACGCAAATGCACCCGATTACTAGGGACTGTCATCGATAATTTACATATCGAGTTATCAAGAATTCAAACTCATAAGACCTGAAAGAGGAAAACTCGAACCCATAAGACCTCAAAGAGGCAAACTCGAACTCGTAAGACCTCAAAGAGGCATACTCGAACTCATAAGATCTCGAAGAGGCATCCCCTCGATTTAAAGGCCAAGGCCATCGTACTGGAGGACTAAAGGCTACAGCCATACTAAAGACTACGTTCATATATAAAGGCTACGACCGAAATAATGCGGCTCCGAGAAGTCCGATTTCCGCCATAAAACTAAAGGCCTTTAAACACTTCGAAAAACAGGTTAAATCAGGCTACCCTCGGCAAAAGAAAATGATAAAGGGCTTCGATAGAACCAGCCCTGGAATAAATCAGGGGCTTTGATAATATCAACCTTCGAAAAAACCTCAAGAGGTATTCGATTATCAGTACACAACGAATTACAAATGAGGTCCCAATTGATCGAACCTTCAAAAAATCCAACGAATATAAAAACACATGCTAAGGCATACCAAATTCTTCACTAAGTCTTTTAGCCGGAAAGAGGAAACATTATAGCCACTTCAGAGGCCAAATTGGCCCAACCAAAAAGAGCCTAAGGGCCGACCTAAAAGAGACTAAGGGCCAACCTAAAAGAGCCTAAGGGCCACTATTAAAGCTTAAGAGCCAATATTTAAAAAAAAACATATAGGCCAAAGCATACGGGGCTCGAGACCTTAATCAGCTCGGACTCGAGAGTCCGGAGCTCACGTCAAATCAACTTAAATTTCAGCTCGAGGATAAGACCTTATTCTATCAGTAAACTTAAAGTTTTACCTTACCCCGAATTTGAGCCGATGCACATTCAACTATCAAAAGTTATAGTATAAGAAATGGAGCAAACTTAGAAGAAAATCGAAAGCTAAGAAAAACAATAAAGGGAACTCCTTTTTCATATATTCAAAAGGTGTTACAAGGAATTTCGGCAAAACCAAAAGAAGGTTGCAAAAGATAGAAAATTTTTCTTACACCAGGGGGGAATCCCCCCTAGACCAATGATTTCCCTCGGGCCTGTCTCTTCCCCGGAGCATCCTTTTCTTCAATCTCCTCTTCGCCTCCTGAACTACATTGTCCATCTTCGACGTCATCATCATCGTTGGAGTAGATAACAAATTTGGCATCAGCTTCATCTGCTTTAGCCCGTTTTATCTCTTCGGAGAGATCGAAGCCCCTGGCATGGACCTCTTTGAGAGTCTCCTTCCGAGATCGGCACTTGGCGTAGTAATTACTCCGTTTCTCTCGGTCGGCAGCTCCTCTCAACTCCATGTGAGCATCAGTGACATCCTTCAAATATATGGCGACCGTTCTATCAGCCTTGATTTGTATCTCCTTGGCTTCAGCTTCGTCTGCCACAACATCGGCCTCGACCTTTGCAAGACCAACTTTGAGCTCGGCAATTTTGCCGGCCTGGACCAAACTGATCTCTTGGGCATTCCGAAGTTGGATCTCGATGGAGGATACTCTTGCCAGTGCATCTTCTTTTGCCGCAGCTAAGGTGTCCATCTTCGCTTTCCATTTATTACATTTGGAGTTGACTTGGTCGACTTCACTTTGAAGTCGTTCCAGCATCTCCACCTTTTGCTGCAGCTGAGACATCGAAGTGTTAGCCTTAGAAGATGGGAGAGGAAGCCCGTATTCTTTCAAAACAGAGGTTACCTGCTTTTCTAGCTCATCCTCGTATTCACGAGCCTTGGTCAATTCCGAACGAAGACCCTTCAGCTCCTCCTCCTTTTTATTGCAAAGGAGCCTTATGGCTTTCTCTTTCCCCAAAGATTTTGCAGCTCGGCTTTGCAATGACGTAGATCGGCCTTAAACTTGTTGAACGCCTGCAAAGAAGAAAGGAATGATAAGTTAAGCAAAGGAGGACATGCGTGCTACTAAGACTATCGGTGAGCAACTAAAAACTACCCACTAACCTTTTACCTTAATCCTCGACCTCCACACCCTCCTATCATGGGTCATGTCCTCAGTAAGCTGAAGCAACACCATTTCCTGTCCAATCACCTCTCCCCAGTACTTCTTAAGCCTACCTCGACCTCTTCTCATACTTGCCATGGCCAACCTCTCACACCTCCTAAGAGGAGCATCAATGCTTCTTCTCTTAACATGTACGAACCATCTGAGCCTCGACTCCCGTATCTTGTCCTCCATGGAGGCTACCCACTCTATCTCAGATAAATTCATTCTTGATCTTGTCTCTCCCGGTACACCCACACATCCATCTCAGCATCCTCATCTCTGCTACTTTTTTCTTCTATACGTGGGAGTTCTTGACTAGCCAACACTCAGCACCATACAGCATAACCGGTCAAACCACCACTCTATAAAACTTACCTTTAAGTCTCAACGGCATATTCTTATCACATAAAACACTGGAATCGAGCCTCCACTTCATCCATCCCGCTCCGATGCGATGTGCAACATCTTCATCAATCTCCCTGTTACCTTGGATAATTGACCCGAGATACTTAAAACTCGCTCTCTTGGGGATACTTGAGCATCAAGCCTTACCTCTACGTCTGTTTCATTGGTCCCATCCTCGTCCTTGATGCACTTCAAAAGTTTATGAAAGTATGTCTGCCATCTTCTCCTAGTAAGTGCCTCGTCCATCAATACTTTGCCATCCTCGTCCTTGATGCACTTGACTTGGTCCAAGTACGGGCCTTCCTCTCCCTCACCTTGGCCAACCGGTACAACTTCTTGTCTCCGCCTTTGCCCCTGAGATCCTCGTACAAATAAGCAAACGCCGCATTTTTAGCCGTCGTAACTGCTAACTTTGCCTCTTTCTTTGACTTTCTGTAATACTCCCGATAAGTCCTTTTTTCTTCCTCATTTGTACTCTCCAATAGCTTCAAATAAGTAGTTTTCTTAGTTTCCACTTTACATTGGACCTCTCCATTTCACCACCAATCCCCTCTATGACCCCTAGGAGAGCCCTTCGTTACCCCTAAGACCTCTTTAACAGCTACCATAATGCAATTCACAGTCGTGAACCACATACTAGCGTCCCCCTACTCATCCAGGCCCTCATAGCCAATAACTCCTCCCCTAACTCCTGAAATTTGTCCTAGGTCAAGTTACCCCACTTGATTTTAGTTTGTATGCGCACTGCCCTCTTCCTCCTACTCCTCTTTATATCCAGGTCCATAACTAGGAGCCTATGTAGGGTCGTGAGGTGCTCACTTGGGATGACCTTGCAATCAGTATGCAGACCTTTATCACATTTCCTGCAGGGAGGATAATCAATTTGAGTCTTGCCCATTGAATTCCAGAAAGTGACCAGGTGCTCTTCCCCCTTCCGAAAACTCGTGTTAGCTATAACCAAATCAAAAGCTCTAGCGAAATCCAACAGTAAATTACCTCCCTCATTCATGTCCCCAAAGCTGAACCCGCCATGCACATCATCATAACCCCTAGCACTAGCCCCAATATGGCCCTTGAAATCTCCGCCAAGGAACAACTTCTCTGTTTGAGGGATACTACGCACCATCTCATCCAAATCCTCCCAGAATTGCTTCTTGACCTCTTGGTCCAAACCTACTTAAGGAGCGTATGCACTAATCACGTTTATAGTATACCCACCAACTACAAGCTTAATACTTATTAACCTATCATTTACCCTCCTAACCTCTACCACGAGCTCCCTAAGGTCCTTGCCAACTAAAATACCTACCTTATTCTTACCCCTAATGCTTCTTGAGTACCATAGTTTAAACCCGTCTGCATCCCGAGCCCTAGTACCCTTCCATCTAGTTTCCTGGACACACGCTATGTTGATCTTCCTCTTCTGAAGAATCTTACCTAACTCTATAGACTTCCCCATCAACGTCCCAATATTCCAAGACCCAACTCTCAGCCTAGAGGCTTACCCCCTTCCCACCCCTGGACCCCACCCCCAACTCCACCCGAGGACATGACCTTACTCTCGCATCGTTCACTACCGCCACTATAAGCCAAAGGTATTAGGTAAACACTACCGCTAAGAATAAGTAGTAGGAACGAAGGACTACAAGCTAGGAACCCGAGCTAAAAACCACTCAATGGCACTACTACGAGAACAGTAATGCGGGCAGGCACGAGAATAGTGAATATACCACGTCTAAGAAACTATCCCTATGCAAACAAAGAATTAAAAGGGATGGATGATACCTTAAGCTTCAAACACTAGTAAAAAAGATAGAAAAACAAGCAAATGTTGTCTACCAAAAACAATCAATCCAACTACGGGTTACCGGCAAGGCAACCAAAACTAATAGATGTGTACACAAAAAAAAATTGCCGGCAAGGCAACAGTAAATAGATGTGCGCAAATACAATTCAAGAAAGATAGTTTTTGGATTACAGTCGGGGATGTACGGACGCGCTTCCCAATCCGCTGAATGCTGCTGCCTCCCGAACCCGTGTGCTCCGGCAAGGTAATCGAATCAGTTTGTATTGTAAATTAAATGCTATCGATTTCCGTGACAGTCCAATTCAATAAAATTTTCTCGAGAATTTGTTTCGAGAATTTTCTTTTCCATATTTTTCCGGTGACCGAAAACGGTGACGGAATATTTTCCCGAATCAGTTTGTATCAGATCGCAATCAAGAGGATTTTGAAACCCGAACCCAAATACAAGAAAATCTCAATAATAAACTCTTTGCTTCACCCCCTTTTTTTTCAAAATCTAAAAAAACCCAAAGAGCAATTCAGTAAAAAGATTGCAACTTCAAATTCAGGCAGAAAGAAACTGGAAAACAAAATGATTCATTTCAGAAATGGATCAGATTTTATGGAAAGTCAAAATTGAAGAAAATGATGACGTGAAGCAAGACAGAACAAGTGGTCTTCTCAGCTGAAAATCCAACTAAACTCTACTCTGAAAAGTACACTTCTGTTTCAAGATCTCCGTTTGAATTGACAAAGAAATTGTTACGATGTGGATAATCTTGATAAAAAACGAAATATTCCAAATGATTACTGTAATGCTTGTCAGTTCCTCAAACCAAAATAAGTTGCACTTCAAACTTATGGTATACCCCTGTACATAAGTTTCTGAACCCAAAAACTGGTTCGAATTTCAAGATTTCACAAAGAAGGGAAATAAAATGGTCAAAAAGTACAAAGATTACGTAATAGTGATAATATGCCCATAGCATACCCAAATAAAATAAATACCCAACATTTATTGGGCCTTCAATAACTCTTACATAGCATACCCAGGCCTTCAACAAAGAGCCACATTCAATGCATGACTCGGGAATCCATAAAGGAGCCCAAAGCCAATTTATTCAACCACAACACCAAGTGTTGCATCACTTGAGCCAACAACAAATAACAAGATGGAGTAGGGAGATATAGGAGCAGTCTTAAGATTGAGGGAGTGACTAAGGACCAAGCCCTAGTGTGTCAGAGTTCACAAGGGCCTCAATTAGATCCCGAGCAGTGCTCACACTAGGGAGGCCAATAATATAACCTAGGTAGCCTTGTCTTTCAGCCGGCTAAGGATGAGAAATTCATAATAGCATAAGTAACAAGTGAGGAGGGTGGACAGAGGTTAGGGGAAACACTCACATCCTAAAGTAGACATAGCCAAATTAAGCATACAAAACAGCTAATCAAGCAAGTCATAGGATTTGTTCAGTAGAACTTCAACATTAGCAAGTAACACATAACAAACACATATTGAAAGAGTTAGGGGAAGGAACGTGTTTGCAAAGTTTGACAGAAATTAACACTAACAGGTTGAGACCTAAGAAGTCTAATTTAGGCTAAGTGTACATCTTAGCATCATAAGACAAATATGTTAATTCTCGTTAGAAGGAAAGGCAACATTGAAACACATATTATGACATGCCAAGTAATCACTGAAGGAACATGAAATTAAGACATACTAGGAGGCATATTAGCAAGGAAGCAAGATCATAGTTGAGGGAAAATGTCTTACAACAGATCAAGACACATTGATTATGCAAGACAAACATCACAAGGATTCAGAATAGAGTGGAGAAGTAAATTCATGTTAAATTGCACATGGAAGTATTTTTAGCATTGACACAGGAGACTAATTACCTAAGAAGATCTGGATTATGCTAAGTGTAAGTCCTGATGTTATGGAGCAGTCATGCTAATTTGGCGATAGGACATCATTTACACATGAGACAAGCAGATTATAACTACTGGGGAATCAGGGAGGGGTTAAACATGCTAGATAAGCAAGCTACCACATAATTTCAGAACATGATGGGAAACAAGTTTGGCCATACAGTGGTGTATACATTCATGCTTTGTACTTAATCCACTAGTCGACTAAAAGAAGTGCAAATTATGTTAGTAAGGCATATTCAAGCAAAAGACTAAATTAAACAGAAGAGGATAACAAGTTTAAGATTCCTAAACAATAGTGATTTTAACACATCGACTAGTCATAATTTAATAGAACTAGGCATGCTTGAAACTAAAGTTAAAGAGACCTAAGGAAGCAAACAAAATTACACACAAACACATTGCAGAAAACATATTGAGCTGACCAACTTCGGGAACGAAAACATGTACAAACCATAGATGCTTAGGAATGAAATTGCAAAGTATAGTGACTCACCAGTTAAGCGAAGAACAATAAAGAACAAATTTCCACAGAAAAAACTCAGAATCCCTAATGCGTCAAAGTTCCCAAGAGCTTCGACGAACTCAAGGCAGTGCTCGCACCAGGAACAAATTAAGATGTTAATGGCCTTGACTTTCAGCTGGCCAGTACAGTACCAAGCAAAAGAGTAGCAAAACCCCAAGTTTTTCTAGTGAAAAATTGATTTTTCTAAAGTCTGTCCCAGAAGGGAAAATGAAGAGGTTTGTATAGTAGTAAAAAATCGAGCAAGCATGTAAGGAAACAGAATAAATAAACAATAAACAAGGAAACGAAACATGCAAAACGATTTGAAATCAATTTAAGAGAGAAAATCTGGTAAACCCTAATTTTAGGGTAAATGTAAATCGGCAAAATACAAACAAAATCGGACTCACACAGTATATAATAGAACGCGTGTAGACGAAATATGGTCCATATTCAAGATATAGGATTCAATCGGACAGAATCAAAGTAGTAGTACTTTCCATGTTTAGGCAAGTACTAGGTGATACCATAGAGAATCAACCAGTAGCGGAAACATACAAAATATGGTAAGTAAATGAGAGGAAAATCCCATTAGAAGAGGGATTATGAGAAGGGTTTAGAGGGGCGACAGTTATGGTTCTTCAGAGAGAGAAGGGAAGGTTGAGAGAGTTTAGGGGCGGTTGGTTAGAAGGGAATGGGTTAGGGTTTCAGGTCTAGGGTAATTAAAAGGGGGGAGTAAAATGTGGGGCATTGATCTTGGGGACCAGGATTTTAAAAGGGGTTGGGTCGGGTTGGCTAGGCGGGTCGCGACCGGTTTGGGCTGGAGTTATTGGGTTGGTGTATTGGGCTTGAGATTTGGGTTTGGTCCGAAAAATTAAATAAAATTGGGCCAGATTTTAAAAAAATAGAAATTAAAAGGAAAATAATTTAATAAAATAGCTAAATAAATATTAAAAATGCAACTTATGCAAATTAGTACTTTAAATAATAATAGGAGACTATAAAAAATGTAAATTATTTTGACCCTAAATGAAATATTAATTGTAATAAGAATGCAAAATGTAGGCTATTATTGCACATTCATGCAAAGAGCCTTAAATACCATTGCAATTATATAAAAAATAGAGTGAAAATATTTCAAAAATGTGTTAGGAATGCAAATAATAATTTTAAGTGATTAAGTCATCACAAACAATTTAAAAGAGTAATTACTGAATTTTTTATAAAAATTAATGCATGAAAAAGTGATTTAAACGCTTTAAAATTATGAAAATTATGAAAATTATGAAAATTATAAGAAATGCTTGTGTAAATCCTGTAAATTAATAATAATGTAAAAAATGGTACTTTGAAAGTATGTGTATTATTTAAAAAATATATTAAGGCAAAATTAGGTGTCAACAATTGCTGGCCTTGCTTAATGTGGATTGGTGATGAGGATACTCGGCACAGCTGCTGGCTTGATGGGAGATATCAAGACTGGTTACTTAATGCTTACATCGCCGTGTTCCATGTTCTTTAGCCAAGTCATTAGAACTGCCATGGGCTGTGTGATAACACCACTAGTCTTCTGGATTTTCCACAGTGCCTATAAATTGGGTGATCCAGAAGGTTCATACCTTGCACCATATGCATTGATGTATCGTGGAATCGCGCTACTTGGCGTGGAAGGTTTTGGAAGTCTTCTCAAGCATTGCCTCGGGCTCTCTATTTGGTTTTTTGTGGCTGCTATTGTGACAATATACTGACTCAGCTGATGAAAAAATTCGAGACCAAATATAGGATTTATCCGTTCGTCCCAAGTCCAATGTGCATGGCTATACCATTTTACCTTGGAGGGTAGTTTACCATTGACATGTGTATAGAGTCATTGATTCTATTCATTTGAGAAATGGTGAACAAGCCAGCAAGCTAAGACTTTGGACCTGTAGTGGCTTCTGGTCTAATATGTGGTGAATCCTTGTGGAGAATTCCAGCATCTGTTCTTGCTTTAGCTGGTGTGAAAGCTCCATTTTGCATGAAAGTTCATCACTGAGTCCCACATTCTCCTCCTGATCATATAATCGTTGCAGAAATTAAGTTTTTTTTATCTCCCTTTGTCTAAGTTTTTAGTCTTTTGGTTATTTTAGTCTTCTTAGCGTAACATATTTTTAAGTTGTCTATTTATTGTAGTAGTAGAATTAATACAAGTTGTGTTTCTGTACTTGTCATTTTGTATTTTGCGTGTTTCAAATTTCGTTGGTACCATCTACTAATGGATTATGATTTTAGTTAGTAACGTCAATGTATTGTGTAGTTTCTTTCTTGTCTTAATTAAGATTTTCCTCCTGCAAAAAATGATCAGTGGTATGGTTTTTAGCCATGTTGGTGACCATCAGAGAGTCTGATTCTAGTACTATTATATTGTTGATACACCAGTCAAATGCCTATTACTAAAGCTGGTCTTGCTTTTGCTTCAGTATAATACTGCTGTTACACTGTACAGGGCAAGAAAATGCCATAATAAGATTAATTACATTGCAGAATAGTTGGAGAAATGTCCATCTTTAGTTGGATTCCAGATGATAAAATCGGGTAGGAGCTCCCCAGTCTCACTGTTCTTGATCCGAACCTTGAGGACAAAGTTTTTTTTAGGGCAGAGGAATTGTTATGAATGACATTGGCCAAAAGACTAAGGGCATGTTTAGAATATTAGAAAACCTTGTGTGGAACCGGGGCAAGGGATCGGAGTCCATGTGCAACATGAGCAATTAAAAAGGAAATCAAGTGCTGCAGAATGGTTATGCAAATTATGTTGAAGCTTCGGCTCACTCTATAATTCTCACTTCTCCTTCTTGAGTGTCTGTCTGTATCCTCTCATCTCCATTATCTAAGTCTCAGCTTCATCACCATTTTCATCTTTATCTTTAGTTACTTGTCATTTCAGTATTTTCTATTGTAATTCAGTAATTTGAGTGTTGCAATTACTATATATCCCAAAAGTTGTAATCTTTGTTCTAGTTCTTATTAATATAGTGAGGACTTTGTTTATTTGTTACATGTGCAATTTCCACTTTCCATTCTGCATAAACTCCTGAAAGTACAACTACTATATATTACCTTTATGGATATTAGGTTCAACCCTTGTCTCTTATCAGAAGCATTTGTTTCCAAGTATGAGAGTGCCCATTTCTTGATTTTTGGGATGAGACCTCACGCAATCTTTGGCTCTTAGAAATTCAGACCAAAGTGAAGGTTGAGATCTAAATCTCCATCGCCTTTTCTCTAAGATTAAGTAGTGATGAGCTCATCTTTTGAACTCCAATTAGATGAGCTAGCCAAATTAAAGTTGAAATTTAATTTAAATCCATATTGCACTTAAACAATTTATCCTGATTTGACTTTGACATTGTTTGCAACAAATAATATGTGATACAAAAATAAATTGCAATCACAATATAAACATGAAGAAACATAATTTTATTAATAAAATGATGCGGGTACAATTTTGTTTGTTGCCTTGATTCTTCTCTCCTGATTATCTCCGTGATTCGAGGGCTGGATCAACGTATTTCTCGAACATAGGATGAGGCGGGCTTTCATGGATTTATTTGATATCTATGAAGTATGTTGTGGATCATCTTGAATTATTTGATTATCAAGATTATTCGGTCACTTCTTGATCTCTTTGTGAATATCCCGTGAGTTTATGAGATTTTTGAGATGATATCTATTTTTTGAGATACCCCTTCAAAAGGAATATGTGACCTTTTATATATGTATGCATTAGGGTTTAGGGTAGAGTAACCTCCAAGAAATCCTAATAGACTCCTAGGATTTTAAAATTCCTGTAGTATCTTTAATTTATGATTTGTCTTGGCCCTTTAAAGTTTCGATGTCTGAGACATTTCGTGAGAATTTATCCAAATTTAATATGGACTTTAATTTCGTAATAACATATGTCTACAATACCATGTATAACAACTTCAGTCTTACTATTCTTGTATGCAGAGTTTCTTAGAGAATAAGATTCTAATGACAAAACAATTACACGGCTTCCCCATGCCAATCTTGGTATTCCTAACATTCAGCAGCTATACATATATTTACTTCCTCGCAAACTCCTACTTGACACTATCCTTACAAAAATGATAAATTACAGTCAAGATATAAACGAGTTGAAGGAGAAGTCATGTCATTACAATTTTTAAATATTGATCTGCATATGTAATAAAGTATAATTATGGTTTGATACTTTGTGATTCATCTTGAGCTTATTTTGACATACCATTTATTTTTCTCAATATCATTGTCACACATCAAGAAAATAACTGCAAAAATATAAAAATGTGCACAAAGAGAATACATGGAAAAGAAATTGATCTTATTAATAATAATGTTGGTAACACAAGAACATACGTTAATAGCATATATAGGCAAGCAAAAAGAGAGTAGTTATTAACATTGGAAACAAAAAAATACTATTATATAGTAGCATCCGCGAGTGCTCCAAGTATTTACAATCCTTCTTTTCATTCCCTTGCCGTCGTCTTAAACATTAGTATTAGGGTGATCATCATTTGGCATATATCTTTTCCAGAACCAGTTACTCTTCCAGATTCTGTTAACTTCTTCAATAGGGATCCCTTTAGTCTCAGGCAAGAAGAAGAAGATGAAGAAGGTCATGGCTACCACAAATGCAGCGAAGAAGAAGAAGAGACCAAACTTCATCCCGCAAAGCATGGTGAGGAAGAGTTGGCCGATCACGAATGTGAAGAACATGTTAACTGAGACGGTGATCGATTGTCCTGCTGATCGGATCTCCATAGGGAGAACCTCACTTGGCACCAACCAACCCAATGGCCCCCACGACCATGCAAATGCTGCGACGTATATGCAGATTAAGCCCACTGTCACATTCCCTAGTGCCGGGCTGAACGTTCCCAGGCCATCCTGCCCAAACACACTGCCTATGATGGCACCAATAGCAATCTGTAACCAGACAAAGTTTGATATCTGTTAGTCTCTCTCTGTGTGTCGGAAAATGCTGGATACAGTTGAACACATTGATTATATGTATGTATCTCTCGTATATTATATACTACAAATTCTTGAATCCCCTTAAAAATTGCTATAGATAGTAAGTGTGATCCCAAGTGACACATCTTTACATGTTTTTTTTAATAACTTGTTTAAAATTCTTGTTTTTTGCCAATGGCAGTGACGTACTCATGATATTTCATAAGTTGTGTCACAGTTTAAAGAAGTGGACTAATGTATCCTTAATATTTTCATTTTTCTTATACTTATAAATATTTCGACGAAGCGGTGTCCCGTGACATCACATGCAACAAGGTACATACGCCCCTAGCCAAAGGCTTCAATCACATAGACGTGAGTTGTAATATTTACAGTACTATTTTTTATATATATATGTATGATAATTAAAGGATGGTACTATTTTACCTGGCAGACAAGCATAAGGGAACCACCAAAGAGGAACAAACATCTTCTACCGTATTTATCAACAGTGAATATGGAGAGGAGGGTGGCAAAGACATTGACAAGTCCAGTAATAACAGCAGTCATTAAAGAAGCGCCGTCACCAAATCCCAGAGTCTTGAATAAGACAGGGGCGTAGAACATGATGACATTGATACCAGTGAGTTGTTGGAAGAAAGGAATGAGGACAACAACTGTCAATTGTGGTCTGTACTTAGGTTTCAGGATGTTTCCCCATGGATTTTGCACTTGTTTAGACATGTCACTGGCTATTACTAGGTCCTCAAATTCATTGTCTACGTTACTGGTACCACGTATTTTTTGTAACATGGCTTTGGCTTTCTCTTTCTGGCCTCTGTCGATAAGAGAGTTTGGTGTGTCTGGTAAGAACACTGCTCCTACAGTCATCATAATTGCAGGGACAGCAGCTAGAACGAGTGAAACTCTCCATCCATTTTTCGCCATTTTAGCGGTACCATAATTGACCAAATTTGCAACGAGAATACCAAGTGTGACAGCCATTTGGAAACAAACATTGAGTGCTCCTCTAAGTTTAGGTGGTGCCATTTCTGATAGGTAAACAGGGACTGCTTGATTGGCATAACCAATACCAACACCGAGCAACAATCGACCGATAATGAGTGCGGCCAAGTTCATGGCCGCACCATTAAGGACAGCGCCAACGAGGAAAATTAGACCTCCGACAAGCATGGAGATCTTTCGGCCAAAGGCTTTGGTTGTTATTGAAGCTGCAAATGAAGCAACTAGTGCTGCTAAATAAAGGGATGAAGTGAAGAGTTGCAATAGATGGTCATCGAATTTGCAGTATTGGTTGCCTCCTGCTTTCAAGGCCTTCTCCTTGTGATATACATTTGGGAAAAATTTGAGAAGAAATTCATCCATAGATGTCACTCCTCCTGCAATAGGATCAAATCATCAAGCAAAATATATAGATTGAAGGGTGTTTTTGGAAATAATATTCTCCTTAATTATGCTTTCAAGAAAATAAGTCATATTTTGGTGTTTGCTTGTCATGAAACAATTTTCTTCGGATTTTTTTCCCCCCCAAAAACATACTATTTGTATGTCCATGGAATTTGACAAGTTTCTGGAAATTTTTCGAAAACGAGTTTTTAAAAAAAATCACTTTTTGCAAACTTTCGGAAAAGTTGTTTCACGTACTCGCAGAACTGCTGTATTTTTAAAATGAAATGCATGTCCAAACATAATTTTAAATTTCAAGCCTACTAAATAATGAAAAGCATTTTTGGAGAAATAGGTCATTTCTCAAAATATATGTTAAAAAAATTAGTTTCGTCATACTAAATTGGAAAGAAGGGTAATTAAGAATATATACCTGAGATACCAATATCATAACCAAAGAGGAGACCACCAGTGGCAGCAACCAAACAGGTCATGATAACAAAAGATGTGACTTTTCCTTCATAGTCACCTCCACCAGATCCACCTCCTGCCAATCCTCCTGCCATCTTTTATGATCAATTAATAATTGATATAGCAAATTAAAATCTCTAACTTTTTAATTTTTACGATAGAATAGAATGTATATTTACAAATTCTTTTGTGAATTTTCCTATTGGATAGTGGATACACAAGATTTCAAGGGATATTTAAAAACAAAGGCCTTTGATCTATGTCTTTTTTTTTTCTTTTCTTGTTGAGATCGACCTTTGATAAGTTTTTTTTTCTTTGTTTTTTTTTGTTGATATTTTTCCCTTGACTACATGAGCATGGCAATCTTTGTTGCCTGCTCTCTCTCTTTGCTCTCTTGCTTGTCTTTTCCAAACAAAATGCTATCTGCTTTTATAAGAGGTTGAGGTCATGAGTTATCCTCAAAGAGTGGCAAAGTCTTAGGAGATTTGAGGATGGAAAACTTGAACACACGTCTTACGTGAAATTTAATCCATGCAAAATGCTTGTGGATGATATTATTTACTAACTAAACTCAACTGCAAATCAGTAATAGTATGAGGCTTAGAAAGTGAGTAATTAGTAATGTTAGCCCTTGTTTGACGGATAAAATTATGGATATGAAACTTTGAATGTCATTTGTAAGAATTAGTTAGTTTCCTTTACTAACTCGCTTAATTGGATGTGTTAAAAGACAGTCTGATATTCAACTAATTTTGGATCATTTAAGAAAATACTTGTCCACCAGTTTGTACACGAAGATTCTAATAACATAGACGTCATTTGATATATAGCATGTCCTTAATATTTATGTGCTAATTATAATAAATGGAGTAATTGCAAAGAACAGTACTCACAAAACACTCTCCCTAGCTTTATTTTGGTGCAAGATTTGATACAATTACGTTTTATAAATTCAGTCTTATTAAATGACTCAATTAAAAAAAGAGAAAAAAAGAACTGGCTTGTCTTGTATGAAGGATTGCAAGCTTGATAGAAATCAAGTTCAAATATATATATATATATATATATATATATATATATATGTTAGGAGTTTCTTTTATATTTCGTTGCCATGCTTCAATTTTCTCGAAACCTTCACGTTATTCTCTTCAAATTAGACACTGTATTTACATTTATATACCAGAAAACCTAAAATCAAGGTTCCACACCGGAAAATTACAATATTGCACTGGTCATTTAATGTTTTAAATGTTATATATTATTCTCCTTTTAGAGATGTATTTGCACATACTGAGAGTCCCCTTGTTTCTCCAAAGGAAATTCTTGTCACTAGTTTACCCACAAGTTTTAAGCACTATCTCTATGTGTAATTATATACCACGGCTCTTAACATTCGGAAACACTAAAATGAATTAAAACAATTTGTTTCCAAATAATAATTAGGACAAATACATGTAAAATAATATTCACGAACACCATGTCTCTTAACATTAGGAAGCACGAAAATGATAATTACATAGGATAATTTGTTTCCAAAATAATAATTAGGAAAAATACATGTAGAATATTATTCACGACAAGACTAGAAATTCTCATTCATTTAAAAGTAGCGGAGATTATACGTAACGACCCGGACGGTCGTTTTGAGTATCTTAGCCTTGATCCCCTAATTTATGCTTTCTCTATGTTATATTGTGGTTATATGACTCACTGGGTTTTTGGTATTGTTTTCGAGAGAGGTTCGGAGTGAAATGATACTAGTCCCTAAGTTGGAAGGTTAAGTTGTAGGAGTTGACCGTAACTTGACTTGTGTGAAAACGACTCCAGAGTAGAGTTTTGGTGGTCCTAATAGCTCCCTATGCTGATTTTGGTCTTAAGAGCGTGCCCAAATGTTGATTTGGAGGTCCGTAGGTCATTCCGACGTGATTTCACGAAAGTTGGAAATTGGAGGAATTTGAGAAGTTTGACCGGGAGTGGACTTTCTGGATATCGGGGTCGGATCCTGATTTCGGAAGTTGAAATAGGTCCGCAATTTCAATTATGACTTGTGTGAAAAATTTGGGGTCAATCGGAGTTGTTTTGGCATGAATCGGCGTTGGTTTCGAAATTCGTAAGTCCATAAGTTCTTAGGCTTGAATCGATGCACAATTCGTGACTCTAGTGTTGTTTGATGTGATTTGACTCTTTGGGCATGTTCGTATGATGTTTTAGGACTTGTTGATATACTTGGTTGAGGTCCCGGGGGCCTCAGGTGTGATTCAGACCATGTCGGCACATTTCGAATCATTGAGGAATTGCTGAAGTTCTGGTTCTCTTCAGTTTTGGTTCCCTCTTACACGACCGCGAATAACGGGCCAGGATAACGAAGCTTTGAGATTTCCAGGCGTGGATTTCCTCTATGCAATCGCGTGAAGACATACGCGATAACAAAGCTTGAGAGATCAGTGAATCGCGAACGTGTGGCAGTTGCCACGTTCGCAGTGAAGGAAGTGAGGACCTAGGCAGGTGGGTGCTTTGCTCTATGTAGTGGCGAAGGTGTGCACACGATCGTGTAGCTTTGGAAAAGTTCTCACCATGGTCGCGACCAGTCTCCCGCATTCACGTATAAGGTTTTTGAGCTGATGGAAATTTTGTTCTTCGCGATAGCGAAGGAAATTCTGCGATCGCGATGTGTAAATAACTAGGCAACAAAACTTGAGTAGGGTTTATTCATATTTCACAATTTGGAATTAGAGAGCTCGGTTTGAGGCGATATATCGAGAGATTGTCAGATGTTGGGGTAAGAGTTCTTAACTCGATTTTGATTAAATCCACTAATCTATATTTTATCATGTGATTAAGGATTTGAGTTGGAAAATTTGGGAAAAGGTGATAGAACTTCTTAGGCTAAATGTTTGAGTTTCGAAAGGCAAAATGAGATCATATTTGAATAATTCTTGTATGGTTGGACTCGATATCGAATGAGTGTTTAGTTTTTATAATTTTGGTCAGATTCTGAGGCGCGGGCCCGGGTTGACTTTTAGGGGCGATTTTTCAGATCTTTGCTAAGATCATAATTTCATTATTTAAATTAGTTTCCTCTAGTTATATTTATAGTATGAAATTATTTTGGTTAGATTCGACTCGTTCGGAGTTGGAAAATCAAAGGAAATGCCTTCTAATTGGTTGATTTAGCGTGGTTTAAGTTGTGTGACTTGTCTAATCTTGTTTGGGGGAAATTTACCTTAGGATTTGGTATTGTTGTGATAATTGTGATATGTGGAGGCCGTGTACGCAAGGTGACGAGTGTGTACACGAGCTACATGTTGAGATTCCGATTTTAGCTACGTACTTTCCTTTTCATGGTTTAATGAGTTACTTTAGCACGTTATAGTCACCATGTTTAATGTAATTTCACATGTCTACTTGTCTTATTTCTTATTTGAAACTTGTCCTACATGTTTAGTTGAATGACTTGCTTTCTTTAGTTCTGTATTCATTATTTAACTATGGGATTTTGGACTTGAAATTTGCTATCCTTCGAATATCTTGCTGTTGAGTCTGATATTGAGTTGCAAAGGCCGTGGTTTCTATTGAGGCAAAGTGTAAGTTGTTAAATATCATTTTATTGTGTTGTTATATTTTGGCACACGTGTTATTGTTGAGACGATTGTTTGGGTGCTTACACGAGGTTTCTGTCGTGCTGTTGTTACTATTGATACACATGCGATAGTATAAGGTATGGTTGTTGAAACGCATGTGATGAGATAAGGTGGACTTGATACGCGTGGCTAGTAGGGAACTACTAGAAGCCATGTGGTATGATAAGGTGCGGTAAAACGCAGGGTGCTATTTTGGAAAAATGATTTTTAAAACTAAATATAAAGGCTCTCGTGGTAATATAAGGAAAGACTATGAGTTACTTTTATGATTTGGGACTACGAGGTGGTACCTCGGTAGTGGCCCTTTTTGATCTTTCTTTATTTGTTGTATTTGTTTCGGTTGTTGTTTCCTTAACATGTAAGCCTATGTTTCCTTCAGTGCTCTATTAGCTGTCTTGATATGTGTTGTTAACTTTCTCTAAATTCTTTATTGTTTCACTTCCTTTGCCAAGATCACTACATCGTTACATCTTTTGTCTTATTTATTATTATCTCCAATAAGGCCTTTACCTGACCTCGTCACTACTCTATCAAGGTTAGGCTTGGCACTTATTGAGTACCGTTATGGTGTACTCATACCATGCTTCTGCACATATTTTTGTGCAGATCTAGGTACATCTTATCATTCCTAACACTAGTGTGCTGAGTTACATTAGGAGACTTCTAGGTACACAGTACACCTGTCCGCATTCCCAAGCCTCGGAGTCCCTTCTATCCTGTTCTTCATATTTCATTAAACTCTTATAGAAAACGATGTATATGATTGTTCAGTAGTGTATTTAGAGATTGTGGCTTATATTTCATCAGGTTTTGGGAGTTTTACATCTTGAGAAACAAATTTTATTTATGCAGTTGTTGTAGTTTTGAGATTTTAAGTTGTTATTTCAGTTATTCCGTATGTTGATAGGTTTACCTAGTTTTAGAGATTAGGTGTCGTCATGACTTCCTACGGAGGAAATTCGGGGTCGTGACAAGTTGATATCAGAGATCTAGGTTCATAGGTATTATGAGTCAAAATCTTCACTTTTTTGATTCCTTATCGTGCGAAATTGCTGACTGTGGAATTCTAAATTTCTGTATTTCTATTCTCTCGTAGATGGTGAGGACCGTACAACCGGATAAGATAACAAGATACTCGTGCCCCTACTAGAGTCGCGAGAGGCCGGGGCCGGGGCCGGGTGTAGAGACCGAGGACGTCTATGTGGTGCAACCAGAGCACATGCATGAGCTGCTATAGAGGAGCCACCAGTAGCTCCAGTTAGAGAATAGGCACCTGAAACGCCTATTACTATACCATGACTCTGGGAGACACTTGCCAATTTCAGAGCATGTTCGACACTTTAAGTCAGGCAGAGTTGGTCCTACTTACTCCTGCCACATCTCAGGCTGGGGGAGGAGCGTTGACTCCCGCCGCACATACCCTAGAGCAGCGTGTCCAGGTCGATAAGGTCCCATAGGTTATCCTGTACAGTAGGTCACCACAGTTCAGCCCGAGGTTAGGGCAATAGTTCTTGAGGGGGAGAAACATAGTCTCAAGAGGTACAAGAAGTACCACCCTCCTACTTTCAGCGGGTTGGCGTCAGAGGATGCCCAGGGTTTTCTTGAGGAGTGCCACTGTATCCTCCGTACTATGGGTATTGTGGAGTCTAGTGGAGTTGCTTTCACTACGTTCCAGCTTAAGGGAACGACTTATTAGTGGTGGCGAGCATATGAGTTGGGTAGTCCAGCCGAGGCAGCTTCACTCACTTGGGATCAACTCTCAGATATGTTTTTGAGGGAGTTTTTTCCCAAAGTCTCAAAGATGCATGGTGCTGAGTTTGAGTAGTTGCGCTAGGGGTCTATGACCGTGTCGGAGTATGCGGTCTGGTTCAGTTATTTGGCTAGGCATGCGCCAGCCTTGGTCTCTACTGTTACAGAGCGAGTATCTCGATTTATCGAGGGGATTGATCATGTCCACAACACACCTAAATAAGAGATATGAGACGGTCGTATGCAATAATAATTACCCAACTAGGAGTCGGGGTCGAATCCACTAGGAGTCATGATGGAAGTTAGGAGTATATATTTGAATTAAGAGAATGGGTTATCTAAGATTGCACTTCCAACAGAAGGTTTTGTTTTCTATTTCTAATGTTACTCTAATGAATGCGAGATAAAGAAAATAGATATAAATAAATGTTTTTGAGGTTTTCCAATTATATTAAAGGCCTAGGGTTGTGACCATACCATAACCTAGGTGTTTTCCTAATGGGATAAAAACGTTAATGCTTGTTTTGTTGATTGGGGTGTATTATAGCTCTCAACTCTACGTTACCCACTCAATACCTCTCGGTCAGAGAGTAATTTTTCCTAATTTGGCTTTCTCAAGTTCAAATGGGTATCAACCAAAATAGTTTATAAGAGCGGAAGTCGGGTTATTACTATTTCTAGGTTGAACCCTTTAATTAGGTTAATCAATCTCTTAATTAACCCAATTTCTTGTTAGTAAGTTATCCTAGACTAGGTCTCTCTTTCTCAAGTAGAGACTAAATCAATATTTGGAACCATTAATTCTAAAATTGAAGCATGAACTAAGCTAAAAAATCAATACCCAATCATAAACAAGCAGTAAATTAGATACCCATAAGTTTTACATACCAGGGTTGGGTCACAATCCTAGTAAAAGTCTAGCTTCTCATAATGGAAATGGACGAAAAGAGAGAAGAAAAGCTAATTAAACTCATAATGGAAGATTAAAATGATGAAATCTAATGCTAAAACACCAACATAATGTAAAACTTCCTAAAGTAGTAAAGAAAAATAGCTACAACAACTTCAGATTGTTCAAACTTGACCCAATTTTGTGAAACTCATCCATTTATATAGTGCCAAAAATATCGGACATAAATGTCCCTCGGAAGGTTCTGCGATCACACAATTCCATGCGCGGTGCGCAGATTTCTTCAACTAATAGGATGTGGAGTTCTGCGGCCACACATTTCTGAACTGCGGTCGCGAGGCAATCCTTTGCTGCCGCATATTGCTGGACTGCGGCCGCGAGACAATCTTCTGCAACTGCACAATTTTTGTGCGGTCCGCAATTCACAAAGGCTCCTAGACTTGGTCTTTTGCATACTCTCTGATCTTCGACTCTTACTGCGATCACACATTGCTGAAAGTTCTACTAAAGTTTTTTTCTTGGTTTGCGGTCGCAAATGGACTTCTGCGATTTGCAATTTCTTCTGCGGAGCGCACATTTTTGCTTCTATGCCCTTTATTGCTTTGTTCTTAGGAACACTCCTTTTTAAGTCGGATTTCATCTCGGGAGACCAAACTTCCAGCATTCCTGAAATTTTGTATAATTTCATTAGTTTCGGGAACACAATTCAATTCTTTTGGACTAAAACAAAAGCTAAAAGGTGCTAAAAAGAAGTCAAAACCCCACTTATCAACTCCCCCAAACTTAATTCTTTGCTTGTCTTCAAGTAAATAAATTAGTTCCCACCTCCAAAAGTTAAGGGCCATTTCAGCGAGTCTAAGGTGAGCCATCCACACATCAGTTGGGACCAAAAATTACCCACACTACTCATGTATTATTAACAAGGTGACAAGTTAAACATTCATGCACATATAGTTCTAATGTGACATTTGAGCTTCAAGAATTGACTTTACTCATCATGGACTCTTGCTCTATCATGTAGGTCATGGTGGAATCCAAACTCTTCCTCCTCTAATTTCCATTTGCTAGGCTCACTTAAGAAATTTAACACTCAATCCAAAGATGTATGAAAGGTTCACTCATCTCTCTCTAGAGAATATCACAAGTACGACTTCAAGTACCATAGGCTTGCCCCTCATGTAGATAACCACTAATGTAAGCTTGCTCGACTTGAAATCAAGTAAGACTATTTTTGGGATGTAATGAAGGATTTTGAGTTAGGGTTGGATACAATATGGGTGAGTGGTTACACCTTTCCTCAAGTACTCCATCTTTCATTATTCGTCTCACACTTTGCCAATTCTTAGATCATTGGGGACTAGAGAGGATTAACATCACTCTTTCTTGATCATTTCATTCCCTTTCTCCCTTTTTGGTTTTTCCATGTTTGGGATCATTACCTCTTTTTGAATCCATTCAACCATTCCACTTATTCACTTTTTGCATTTTTCTTTTTGTTCTCTTCTTTTCTTGCCTTGTTTTCTTATAGAGATCATTTCTTTTATCTTTTTGTGCCTTGATACCTTTTTCAAGTTCCTCGCCTCTCCCTTAAACTTACGTTTTTAGCCATTTATTTCGTGAGAGTATTAAGGAAAGCTCGAGTGCCAAGAGAGGGTCACGAACAAACGGGTAAAAGACTTGTAACATGGTTATCAAATGATAAAGGCTAGAGACTCAAAGGGGTTAACTAGGGATAATGGCATTGGTTGGCAATAGAAAACTCAAACGGGCCAAGGAGAGACTACAATCACTTCTCAAACCAAGAAAAACTTAGGATTTTTCCTTGAAACACATTTGGGGCAAGTTCTAGACCCTTCGCACGGATACTTGGACTAGAAACAATTCATCTCACCCCCCACACAACTGGATTGTTAAAGAGGACAAAGTGAAGGGCCTGCAATGACCACATTCAAGTTTATAAATCACTATGGTCCAATTAAACCACTCGATGATTGCCAAAGTCAACACAAGAGTCACAAAGTCACTAATTAGAGCTATTTCTTTCAAAAACCTTGTCTCTGACAATAAGCACCTAGTTAAGTGTGTTGGTACCAATTGAAGCATGGTTGACTCTTCGAGCATGACTTAATTAGGTCTTTTTAATAATTACTACTACCATTATTACATAAACACAAAAATGAACTTATTTCCTTAATAAGGTTGCCACGCCATCCATCGTTGGGATGAGTCACCTGGTTCACACAACAACTATCTTTGGAAAGAACTGTGGCATTAAGAAAACCAAAGGCTTATTATCTACTAAAACATGAAAAGAAGCTACTAAATCAAACAAAGAAGCTACTAAATCAAATAAAGACTAACAAAGAAAAAAAAGAAGAAGCTAATAAGCAAAAACTACTAAAGATAGAATGAATATACATAATGAGAGAAAGAGAGAACACACACACACACACACACACACACACACACACACACACACACACACACACACACATATATATATATATATATATATATATATATATATATATATATATAATAAAAGAGAGAATAATGTCAAGTTGTTACATGCCAGATGTCTTAGAATGTATCAAATATAATCAATAAAATCCACCCCCGAATAAAGATAAACATTGTCCTCAATGCTTAACAAAATAAGAGTAAAAGAGGGGAAAGAGTGAAGAGAACTCCCTATGGCTCCTTGGACATTTCCGTTTCCCCAATAATATCACCACTCGTAGGCTCATCCAACTAAATCTCATCATCCTCAAATCTGGGTGTGGTTGGGTTGGTGAACATCTGATGCACTGCCTTGGTAGTTTTGGCAGCAAGGTCTGGCTCCTCAGACTAGCCAATTGGTGCCACCAGTGTTGTTCGTGCTCTAGGATCTGGGCCTGAATGGTGTAGGACAACCATCATGTCAAAGGGGAGATCTCCGGCTGTAGCAAGCATGGTCACCTGTCTCCGGAGCTTATCCAATGACTTCTTGCTGGCCCGGGACTTTCTCATCTTCTTTACTTCTTTTCCCAACTCTTCGATCACTGATCCATGTTGTATCAAGGTAGCCATAATAGTGTTCTGGTTCTCTAGGAGATTCTTCAATGTCTCTTCAACTTTTGGGGGAAACTAAGGTGCCTTAATAGAAGACTGCGTTGTTACAGTACTACATAAGTCAGACAACTTTGCAGTGGCTGTCTGCATCTAGTTGTTGAGACTCGCTAATGTCTGGGAGGCTAACACAGAAAGTGGGGCAACATGCATAGGTAGTGGCTTCAAAGTCGAGGTAGGAGCTGGGGCAGGAACTATAGTATGGGCTGTGGACGATGGTGGAGGCATAACTGCGGCATTGGAGGAAGGCTCAGCTGAAGTGGATGGAACATCAACTGCCTTAGAAGCTACCATGACTGTCTCATTAGACTAGCCCGCGGTGGTAAGAGGCTAAACTTTCTTTTTTTTGGTAAAACAGAAAGCTTTATTTATAATAAAAAACAACTGTACAATATCTTGCCCCGACATACAAGTGACCCTAACTCCTCCTCCTCCTCCTCTCTTTCTATCTTTCTATCTCTATTTCCTAAAGTTCTTCTGACATTGCTTCCTATACAATTGATCTATCCATTCTATTTCCTTTCTACTACATTTCTTCTTTAGTAAAGGCACTACTCTAGCCTTACATTTATGTTGTATCTCTGCAGATATGCCCCTCGGTGTAGGGATTATTTGATTCCATAATGCTTCATTTCTTGCCCACCATATCTTGTATATCAACGCTGCAATCACTGTTGTAATGAACTCCCTACATTTCCTCCCATTTATTCCTCTTATTGATCTTCTCCATATCCCCTTTAGGTCATGTTTTATTGTCCCTCCCCGCATCCATTCCAACATCATTTGTAGGCATTTCTCTGAGAGTTTGCACTCAAAGACTAAGTATTCCACTGATGCTGTTTGACTTCCACATATCACACACCAATTGTCTTGGCTTATTTTCAGCTTTAGCAGTCTTTCCTTCGTAAGTAGCTTTCTATGCATGGCAAGACAGCTAGTGAAGCTATGCTTAGGAACATTCATTCGACTCCATGCCACTCGATACCATGGTTTTTCCTCTGCATCTCCTTTGCACCAGGTATCCACTTCCCATAGAGTATTTTCCCCCTTGTGTCAGCCATCCATTATTGACAAACCCATCAGTAAATTTGTCCTTGAAAGAACAATTTTTCTTCCATTACCCGCAACTATCAGTTGGGGGGGGGGGGGGTTTTTTCCACCATTGTTGGTTTTTTATGTACAAGTGGTTGACCCATTTCACCCAAAGATTATCCTCCTTGTTAGCTATGTTCCATACATATTTCACCATGACATTTTCGTTGAGTTCCCTTTCCCTTCCCATGGGAAACTCTTGCATATAGTTGTTATATTCTTTAACACCTTTTTTGGGAGAATGAGCATTGATGCCTAGTATGAGTGTACTTGTATCAACACTGCATTCACCAGTAACACCCTTCTAGCATAGGATTCCTAGTACCCCATGTTCTAACTTTGTTTGCTAATTTCTCCACTAGCATTTCACAATTTGTTGCAAATAGTTTCTTAGAAGATATTGGTACCCCCAGATACTTGAATAGTAATGCCCCTCTTTGGTACTCTGTGAGCTCGCAAATATCCTTAAGGCACTGTTCCTCCATATCTGCACTATATATGTTTGACTTAGCTGCATTTGCATTCAATTCAGATGCCTGTGAGAATGTTTTAAGCCCTCGCAAAATTAGTTCCAATGATTTCCATTCGCCTTTGCAAAAGAATAAGACATCATCTGTAAAGCATAGATGATTCACCTTGAGACCTCAACACTTTGTATGATACTGGAATCCTCTTTGTTCAGTTATCCATTTCATGATTCTGGATAGGTACTTCATACAAATCACAAATAGGAGTGGGGATATTGGATCCCCCTATTTTATCCCACATTTTCCCTTAATGCTTCCATAAACTCCACCATTCTCTGCTATCATATATTGGGTAGCTGTGATACAAGTCGTAACCCATTTTATGAACCTTTGAGGGAAGTTAAGAGCATGTAGCATCTCTTCAACAAACCCCCACTCCATAGTGTCATATGCATTCCGTAGGTCCACTTTTATTAGACAACTCCTGTCGTGTTCTTCCTTATATATAGTCTCACCAAATCTTGGAAAATCAATATATTGTGTACTATGTTCCTTCTTGCCACAAATGCACTCTGGTTATCAGAGATTATACCAGGGAGTACCTTTTTTAGCCTATTGCACAAGATCTTCGATATCACTTTATATATTGTATTTCAACATGCAATTGGTCTATAATCACCCACTGCATCAACATGTGTACTCTTGGGAATTAGAGTTATCACTGTATTATTTACAATCCTGAGCATTCAGCTAGTTATAAAGAACTCCAGTAGACCACTTATTACATTATTACTCCAACAATGTTTATAGAATTGGCTTCCAAATCCATCCGATCTAGGGGCTTTATCACCTGCAATTGCCCATAAAGCTTGCTTCACCTCTGCTACTGTGAACTCTGCTTCTAGCTCGTTCCTTTTCTCCTTCCTCACTGTAGGCCCTTGATTTATTAGTTGGCTATTTACATGTGCCCTATCCTCCATTTTCCTACCCAACATCTTAGTATAAAACTCTATAAACGCATCAGGTATCTGTACTGGATCATCTATGTCATTTCCATTCATATCCTTGTTGTGAAAGATTCTATTGCTATTCCTCCGAGATTTCAACATTCCATGGAAGAACTTGGTATTTTGATCTCTTTGTGTGAGCCATTCTCGTGCTTTCTTCCATTTGCTACACTCCCCAGAAAGTCTTACTTCTTCATTGATTAGGGCTTCATTTTTTAGATCATTTTGTACTCTGTTTTGACAGTGGTGAAGGATGTCTAGTTCTTCATCTGTTATCTTTTCAATATTACTGAATCTTTCCTATTTGATTCTCTGAAGATTACTTTTGATTCCAAGTAGTTTCCCCACCAGCTGGTACATTTGTGTCCCCTGCTTATTTGTCCTCCATCCTTCTTTTATTCTTGCTTTGAAATCCCAGGCCATGCTCCACATATTGAAGTATTTGAAGCTTCTGCTCACTTGTTTTCCATCCCCCTCCTAGTTGATAATGCTTGGGGAATTATCCTACAATCCTAGTTGTATATAAGAAACTTCTGATGCATGCAGGTTTGTCATCCATTCATAATTGACAAGAACTCTATCTATTCTGCTCATTACTCTAGTGTCTCCTAGTTGTTTGTTACTCAATGTATAGTATGCTCCTAAGGACCTCATTTCTTGCATAGAACATTTCTCCATACACTCTTTAAATTCCCTAATCTCTGCCATGGTGACTGAACTCCCAACCCTTTCCTCTGTGTTCAGAATGCTATTGAAATCCCCCATTATGGACTAAGGACCATTCACCATTTGATGTATACTTTTGATGTCTTCTCATAGCTTCCTCCTCAAACTCTGATTATTAAGGACAAATACTATTGTGACATTAAACTGTTTCCTTGTCCCTCTATGCTGAACCATGCAATGTATTAATTGCTCAATTATCATTCTATATATAAACATCATATACTGCTGGTTTCCATACAACCCATATTCTTCCTCCTGGACGTTTTGCTAAATTCGTGGTAAATGACCACCCATTGCATATATTAAGAGAAACTTGTTGTGTTTTAGCTCTCTTAATCTTTTTTCCAGGAAACCAAATAAACCTACTCTTTTATTGTTCATAAACATGTTCATTTCCTTCTGTTTATGTAGTTTATTCAATCCTCTGGCATTCCAGAATCCAATTATATTCATTAAAAATGGGGTTGCCCCCATCCTGCCCCTTTGTTAGGGCCATATCACACCCTTTCCCCCTGCTACTCTTTTCCCCCACCATACTTGCTCTTGCTGTTTCTATATTCTCCTGTTGGTGCTCCCCCAATGTTGCAAATGAATTCCCTGTTCTGATAGTAATTCCCTTTTGCATTCCATCCCTTGTTCTTCCCCTCCATGGACCATTCCATACACTAGAGGTAGTTGGTTGGTGACCCCCATTTTCTATATTTCCATTACTTCTTTGTCCTATTGTTTGTTGTTTTTGACCATGTCCCTCTTCATGCTATAGGTTTACAATCCTCTTTTCCCCTTGTTTCTGCATCTATGTTCCATTTGAATCCTTCTGCACTTGTTTACTTACTAGTTTCTCCTTTTCTTCTTTAATGAACTTCCTACATTCATTCATTTCATGACCAAAATTCTTGCATTTGTCACATAGTGTAGTTTCCATTCATAGAAAACCTCATGTTCAACAATCCTGCCTCGTTCATCCTCAAACATGATGGTGTTTGGGTATTTCTGATGTGGTTTAACTCAACTAGAACCCGGGCATACGTTAGTCCCTCCTGTGTGGTTGCTCGATCTACTTTCTGTGGTTTACAAACTAGTCCTGCCAATTTTGTTAGGGCAGCCTGTCCCCAATATTTGATATCTAAACCCATTGAACCTAATCCACAGAGGGATCAACTCAACTGACTCTTTTTTCATGTCCATGTCTGGATTCCATGGTTTCACCACTACTGTCTTTCTGTCAAACATCTGGACTCCGTCCTCAATCACCTCAATTCTGTTTTCAATACTGTGGAATCTAACTATGAACACACCTCGTTTGATTTGGGCTATCTTGTCTATTCTGAGTGATCCCCATATCCTCTGAAAGTACCTAGCCGTAACCGCTTGTGGTGGATTGGAGCCCAACATAAAACACACTACTACCGAGTTCCAATACTCAATTTCCTCCTTGATATCCTCCATAGTGATTTTCACATTTTGATTGTCTTATGCTTAGGCGTAAGGTCTAACCCTTCTGCAATTGGATTTGCAACTACTCCACTCAATGATTTAGGGCTTACCTCTCTATTTTTCTCTATGTCTTTCTCCGTTGTCTTCTCCTCATCCTCAACCATGTCTGCCCATGATTTGCGCCCCACTCCCTTCTTCCTTTCTCAATTTTTGTTCATTGTCGATCGGATCCCTAATTCCTCTCCATCGATGGTTGATTGAATAAGATCCAGTGGCGATAGCCCTTGCAGGACATTGATACATTGAGATTTCTTTGAATCCGCTGATTGTGGAATTACTCTTATTCCATTCCTTTTACTCAAATTTGGTCCTTGCATGTGCTGCCCTCCCCATCCTTCTTTGATTTCCTCGTCATGTTCAACAATGGATGAGAAGAAATTTCATTCTATAGAGAGAAAGCTTATCCCTCACCTTTCTTCTTCTTCGAGAGAGAATTTTCTTAGTAAAACATAATAGTTAATGGAGGCTAAACTTTCTTCTTTGGATTTTTTGCAATCATCAGTGAATACCAAGTAAAAGACTTCTTCGGCCTCACCTTTGTGTCATAATATCTCGGATCTACCCTTGCATCTGCGAAATATTCTGTAATGGTGTTGGGATACGGTTAGGACGAGTCATCTTGCCGAGCAATCACTAAGATGTTGGCTGACATCACGACCACCACATTGATAGGGTACCCGACCATAATAGAAGCAACCAGAACTACCCAGGAATTGAACGGTAAGTCTTATTCTAGCTCGGGTCCAGTCTACTGCAGACAAAGGTTTACCACCCTTTCGCCTCGAAACTCAGAGTGCTTCGTGTGAGAATGTATTTTTCACCTATTAAATACTCCTGCAAAATTTGATAAATAATTTAATTTTATAGATTTTTGTGTGAATATCAGTGTTTATTTATGAATTATTTGCATTTTTTATGATCATAATTCATCTTTTAAAATTTATAAAATAAGAAAAATGTTTTAAAACTTTTATTATCTTGCATAATTAGGTTTTTCGGTTTAATGTAATACTTAGTTGCATAATTTAATTATTTTAGGAGAGAAATTGCGAAACATTGTTCTTTAGGGTATTAATTATTAATTTTCACTTTTAAAATTGACGAATTAGCTAGATTATGGTTAAATTAAATTATGTTAGAATTAATCAATATACCTTAAGATTTAATTAAGATTAATTGATTAAGGTTTAAAATTAATATAAGATATGTAGGCTAAATCCGGACTGGGCTTTCAAAACCAGGCCCAAGTCCCATTCCTAAATCCCAATAACACCCCAAGCCCAATTCCCTTACACAATAAACCCCAGCCCAAAATACCTAACCCGTCCAAACCCCCCACTTAACTAAACGACCCCGTTTTTGACCTCTCCCCATCCCAGCCGTTGGATCATTTTGGCCGTTGGATCATTTTGATCCAACGGAAAATGATCCACGGCTCACAACTCCACACCCCCTCTATTATACAAGTGTCCTAACAAGACCCCCTACCCTCAGAACCCATCTCCCAACACCCTAACCCGTCTCCCCCACCCTCTCTCTTACCCCGCCGTCAACCACCGTGGTCTGCCGACCGGAAATTGCCTACCGGCGGCGGACCAACTCCAAATCACCCCAAAACTTTACCAGATAATCTCCTCCCCACCCCACCCTAATATCTCACCTGTCTCCCCCAAAACCCCTCCAAATTTCATTAATTTCGGATCTAAAAATCTGATAAACCTAAAATCTCATTAATTTTTAGGAGAACCAATGGCTCAAACCTACATAAGTCAATGGGTCTTGAAAAGAGAAATTGATTCATTTTCAAGCCCCGCCGGAATCCGGCCAAAGTCCGGCGACCCTAGTTTTTCGGCCAAGCTTTTCCTAACTGGTACTCCCTAAAGCCTTATTTGTCCATTTGTTTGAGCATGATTCTGAAACTATTTGATTAGGTTTAGTCTTGAATTTTTTTCTGTTAATTACTGATTTTGAATAACTAATTAGTCTAAGTTTCAATTTTCTTTAGTTGGTTACTGCCTTTTAAGTTAGTTATAGTTATAGTTTTAATTTTCATGACTCCCTAAGTTTGATTCTTAATTAGGGTTTTCATGTTTCTTCGACTGTAACCCCCTCTCTTATTTTCTTTAATTATTTGTGTACTAAACTTAGTCATTTAATTCTAGTCTCATAGTCTGCTGTTAATTACTGATTAGTTTAGGGTTTCATGATTTTTCCTGGATTTGTTTGGTTCTAAACTTATAATTTTAGCATATCTATCTTCTCTTTAGTTTGTTTCTTGTTAAGTCTATTTTCTAATTTTAGACTAATGAATTTAGGTTTCGTATACCTTTCCTAAACTCTAATTTTCCTTCCAATAGATGCTGTTTAATTGTCGATATTTTCTTTGTGTGTGACTTAACTGATTTAGTCTTAGTTTAGGTTTTCAGATTTCCCTTTTACTGTTTCTTCCCCTAAGCTATACCATTAGTTGTTTATCTGTATTAATTAATCGATTTACATCATAGATAATCATGCATGTTAGTTGTTTGTTTGAATTTAATCTCGGACTTAACTGATTCATCGTGAATTGTTGAGCAATCATTTGTGTCTTTAAATAGAATCCTGGTTTTGGCAATTGGTGAAATGTTAGTGATTATTTGATTTAGGTTTATATCATTTCTCCTAGTCATTATATGAAACAACCCGACCGGTTGTTTTGCATTATCGGACCCTGTTCCCCTAAATAAAATTTCCCATAACGGCCTATTGTGATTTATGACTTGCGGGGGCGGGTGGTCCGGGATTTGGAGGAGTTTAGGGTGCTATAGGAACACTTGGTTCCTTAAGGATGGCCTTTAAAGCCAAGTTTGACTTCGGTCAACATTTTAGGTAAACGACCTCGGAATCGAGTTTCGACGATTCTGGTATCTTCGTATGATGATTTCAGACCTGGGCGTATGTTCGGAATGGGTTTCTGATGACCCGGGAGTGTTTCGGCGCCCAATATTGAAATAAGAAGTTCCTTAAGTTCCTATTGTGGTTTGGGACGTGTTTTTGTGTTATCGAGATCCTAATAGAATTTCGAGATCGGGAATAGTTCCGTTATGTCATTTATGACTTGCCTGCAAAATTTGGTGTCATTACGAGTAGTATAGGTCGGTTCGACGCGTTGTTAGCAAAGTCAAGAAAACTTAAAGTTCCTAAGTTTGGTTCTAGGGGTTTTGAGGTGTGATTTTGAGTTTTAGCCTTTTATTGGGTGTTCCGAAGGCTCGAGCGAGTCCGTATTATGATTTGGGACTTGTTGGTATATTTGGACGGGGGCTCGGGTGGGCCCAGGTGCCTCCCAGACACCACACGAGGCAAAAAACCAGCTGAAATAGCTTCTAGTGCACCTGTTCTGGTGTGATCCGCAGGTGCGGTTGCCCAGTCGCAGGTGGGGAACTGCTCCTGCCGTCCCAGCCTCGCAGGTGTGACCCCCAGCGGGTAGTCCATTTATCGTAGGTGCGGACAAAGTTCCGCAGGAGCGGAGCCACAGGTGCGGTCTCCCCTCCCAGGTGCGGGCCCAGGCTTCCTCGTCTATTTTCGCAGCTGCGAGCCTTTGCTTGCAGGTGCAAGACCGCAGGTGCGGTGCTCGAGCCACAGGTGCGGAAACACTGTCAGACATTGTGTTTCTTAAATACGAGATTCTTCATTTCTTCCTCCATTAGAACACCTTGAGAGCTTGGGAAAAGGGCTCAACGACCCAACCACTGAAAGGTAAGTAGATTCTATCCTAGAGTTAGTTAATGCATGCATTCTTAGTGGAATTTAACTACTTGATTGGTGAAAATTTAGGAATTTGGGTAGTAACCTAGGGCCTACGAGAATTTAGAAAATTACCCGTGAGTTGGCTATGAAATCATTCAAAAATCGTATATTAATGATCCTTAGGCTATGGGTGAGTGTTTCCTTCGAAAATTTTTGGAATCCGAGCATGCGGGCCCGGGGTTGGATTTTAGGATTTCTTCAAGTATGACGAATTTGAATTAGTAGTAGGAGTATTTCCATACTTTGAGCATAAATTGATGAATTTGTATAACATTTGGCTAGTTTCGAGTCCTCGGGTGTAGAGTTCGGAGTTTCGGGCGCGTTCTTGGTCCGGGAGATAGATTCGACACAAGGTGAGTCTCCTTTCTAACCTTGTAAGGGGGAAACTGTCCCCCTAGGTGATTTAAATTCTATATGTGATAATTGTGGGGGCTACGTACGTACAAAGTGACTAGAGTCCGTACGTAGCGGCTATTATTGTTATGTCCGGGTAGTTAAGCCTACACCATGCTTTATGTTTTCCTTGAAATGAACTATATGCTTAGTGAATTAATGTTACACGCGGCTTGTTTCCCTGAGATCATGGAATTAAAGAGATTTTAAGGATTTGATAACGAAGGGTAAATTATAAAGAACAAATGTGAGGATAGTGTGTGCATGTGACCGCTTCGCAATTTACATTCCGCGAGCGGAGTGTTATTTCCCCCACTCTCATGGGAGCGGGCCGTACTCCACGACGAGATTGAAAGATATATATATTATGGTTCGGGCCGTTCGACCCTCGACATTGCACATATATGATCATTATGATGGCTCAGGCCGGTTATCCTTATCCTGTATGCACATGTTAAATTGTTAAGAATTCTGTTATGGATTTTGAGTGTTCATATATATATTTTTAAAGGAAAGAAAAGAATAATGAGGTAGAAATTGTATATCTACTTCCTGTATTTATTTGAATTACTGTTATTTTAAATGTTTACTGCTTTTATCATGCTTGTATGTCTGTTACTGATATTATATCTTGCTAATCATTTTGTTGGACCTTAGTGAGTGTCAAGTCGACCTCTCGTCACTACCTCTTCGAGGTTAGGCGGGATAATCACTGGATACATATATGTTTACGTACTCATACTGCACTTCTGTACGTAATTGTACAGGTTCTGAGGCTGGTGCATCTGGTTATCATAACGGAGCTCGATTCTGATCTTAATTGGGCCCGACTTCATGGTGATCTGCTTCTCCTGACGATCCTCGGTAGCACGATGGAGTTTTCTTTTGCTTATTTCCCGTCTATTTCTTTCAGACAGTGGGATTGTATATTATATTTTGTATATTCTGTTAGTATGCCCGTATGACTTGCGACACTAGTTCCTGGCACACACGTAGTTGTTATTATGGTTTGCGGGTCTATATATATATATATATATATATATATATATATATATATATATTGGCTCACTCCTCTTTATGACTACCTTTTGGTAAAAATGGCTTACTATCTTTTTCAATTAATGTTTGAACTTTAAAACTTGGCACGTATTGGGATGTTTAACCAAGCATGGGAGAAATCCTTAGTAATTTAAGTGTGGGCTTGCCTAACCCCGGTGTTGGGCGCCATCACGACCTGAGTTAGTATTTTGGGTCGTGACAACATGGTACCAGAGCACTAGGTTCACGTAGGTCTCACAAGTCACGGGCAAACCTAGTAGAGTCTTGCGGATCGGTATGGAGACGTCTGTACTTATCTTCGAGAGGCTATAGGGTGTTAGGAAAACCTCTCTTTATTTTTATTCTATCGTGCATTCGATGGTTTACAAAATTTCATTCTTCTATTCTCTCACAGATGGTGAGGATGCGTGCATCCGATGTTCCAGACCCGGAAGGGGCCACTACCCCCGTTGTTCGAGGCCGTGGCAGAGGCCGGGGGAGGGCACCGGCCCGAGGTAGGGGACTAGGGCGTTCCCAAGCTATTCCAATCATACCACCACCAGAGGACAATACTATAGAGGAGCAGAGTGAGGTGCCCCCAGCAGGTCCTGCTCCAGTGGACTTTATGACGGCGCCGGGATTCCAAGAGATCATGGGCCGTATGATGCAGTTCATGGACACCATGTCCCAGGACGATTTATTTTCGGTAGATCTTGCCACATCTCAGGCGAGAGGGGTTCCCAAACTCCTACCGTGCAGGCTGCAGGTCAGGCAAAAACATTACATCATACCCCGGGTACACTGCCCGTGGGTGGGGCCTAGCCTGTAGCAGCAGCACCTGAGCCCAGGCCAGCTACGAATGACGATCCGCAGAAGTTATTGGATAGATGGACTCGGTTGCACCCTCCAGTCTTCGGGGGTGAGCGGGGCGAGAGTGCCCAGGATTTTGTTGACAGGTGCATGGACAGACTGAACAATATGAGGATATTAGAGTCCCATGGAGTGGACTTCATTACCTTCCAGCTAGAGGGCAGAGCTCACAGATAATGGTAGTCCTATATTCTCAGCAGGCCAGCAGATTCTCCTCCCATTACCTGGGAGCAGTTCACTCAGATGTTTCTAGACAGGTATATCCCACCCTCTAAGAGGGAAGAGCTACGATATCAGTTTGAGCAGTTGGAGCAGGGACAGATGTTAGTGACATATTATGAGGCTAGATTCTCAGAGTTGTCTCGCCACACACTTATGATATTGCCTACTGATGCTGAGAGAGTGCAGAGATATGTAGCAGGGCTGCACCCCAGTATTAGCGCCAATATGGCCCGAGAGGTGGAGTTGGGGACTCCCTATCAGCTGGTGGTCGAGATAGCTCGTCGGATTGAGGGCTATCGATCGAGAGGCAGAGAGCAGGGTCAGCAGGACAAGAGAGACAGATTCTCCGGGGATTTCAGAGGTGCCCCAGTTAGGGGCAGAGGTCAGTTCAGTAGAGGTCAGCCCCGCAGGCCTCTATATTCAGCACCCTCACCACCTCCCCGAGGTGTTCCATCGAGGGCTCATTTCAGCTCCATGCCAGAGTGTTCCTACCGCCCTCCAGCAATTCAGAGTTCACCCAGTTATCCGATATTCCCCAGTCCCTACTTCACTACTATGCCAGAGAGTACACATCGCCCTCCGACCATTCAGGGTTCCTCTTCGGGGCAGCAGGCTATGATACCCGAAGGTTGTTATGAGTGTGGGGATCCAGGTCATATGAAGAGGCATTGTCCCAGGTTTCGGGGCAAAGCGGTACAACAGGATTTTCAGCCTATGGGTCCAGCACCACCCGTCAGGCCACCTAGAGGTGGGGGACAGGTCGGATGGGGTCATCCTAGAGGTGGAGGCCAGACAGGGAGAGGTCAGCCAACTTCTGTTCATTCTGGCGGAGCTCAGTCTTCTGGTGCTCCAGCTAGATTCTATGCTATCCCGACCAGATAAGATGTAGTGGCCTCAGACGCCGTGATCACATGTATTATTACATTATGTGGTAGAGAGGCATCAGTGTTATTTGATCCAGGATCCACTTATTCCTATGTTTCGGTCTTATTTTCTCATTTTCTGGATGTCCCTCGTGAGTCCTTGGGTTCTCCTATTTATGTGTCCACTCCCGTGGGCGATTATGTGGCTGTAGACCAGATTTGTTGGTCCTGTGTGATTTCGTTTTGTGGCTTCGAGACTCGTGCGGATCTCCTATTGCTCGACATGGTTGATTTCGAGATTATTTTAGGCATGTATTGGCTATCTCCATATCATGTCATGCTAGATTGCCATGCCAAGACAGTTACTTTAGCCGTGCTAGATTTCCATGCCAAGACAATTACTTTAGTCGTGCTATCTCTATATCATGCCGTGCTAGATTTCCATGCCAGAGTCGCCTAGGCTAGAGTGGAGAGGTTCCTCAGTTAATGCAGCTAGTCGGGTTATTTCATTCCTAAAGGCTCGACACATGGTCGAGAAGGGTTGTCTGGCCTACCTCGCTTATGTGCGGGACACCACCGCCGAGCCTCCGACGATTGTTTCAGTGCTAGTTGTTCGAGAGTTTGATGATGTATTTCCTTCGGACCTTTCGGGCATGCCTCCGGATCGTGATATTGATTTTTGCATTGATTTAGCTCTAGATACCCAACCTATATCTATTCCTCCGTACCGTATGGCTCCGAAAGAGTTGAAGGAGTTGAAGGTGCAGCTTGAGGAGTTGTTAGCTAAGGGGTTCATCAGACCGGGTGTATCGCCATGGGGTGCTCCAGTTCTATTCATGAAGAAAAAGGATGGTTCCATGCGGATGTGTATTGATTACCGCCAGTTGAACAAGGTTACCATTAAGAACAAGTATCCTTTGTCGCACATCGATGATTTGTTTGACTAGTTGCAGGGTGCTAGTGTGTTTTCTACAATTGATTTGAGATCGGGGTATCATCAGTTGAGGATTCGGGCTTTAGATGTTCCGAAGACTGCTTTTCGTACGAGATATGGCCATTATGAGTTCCTGGTGATGTCCTTTGGCTTGACTAATTCCCCAACAACATTCATGGACTTGATGAATAGGGTGTTCAGGCCGTATTGTATTGGTAAAAAAGAGTTTCACACGTAAGCATTTTGACAACTCAGCCAGTTATGTGGACACAGGAGAACGTGACAGCTGGATGTGATTCTTTGAAGAGGTATGGAACAAATAGGCACGATTCAATAAACCCTCGAGCTTATCAGCCACGGGAAACTCAACTAATCAAAACAGGGAAGAGACACGTTCAGAATGAATCTGGACAAAGCTACGGGCAGATTCAAGAACCCACAATTGATTACTGTACGTTATGTAACCGTATCCTAATTACCGTTATCCTTTGTAACGCCTCATTAATGTCATAATTAATCATTAATGGGAAACCATAGCAAGAGTTGTACGTTATATCAAGGAATCTCCTATATAAGGGAGGGGAATACAACTTGTAAAGGCATTTGATTCTCAAATACAATCTACTTTGCTTTTCTATATTGCTGCAATATTGTCTATTATTCATTTTCTCTCGATTTCTTTGATTGTCAGTAACCCGCGTTCATCCTAGAAATAGCCAGAGTCAAAGGATCTAATTCTTTGGTTAAACAAATTGGTTCCATTACCGGGAATCTGATAATCTTTGTTTGCTTTTTAAGTGATATCCTCTTAACTATGTCGAACTCCAACGACGACAACCAGCAAAGGAATGGAACCCCAGTTCCATCGCTTTCAGGAACACCACGTGGTTCAAGGGAACAATCCCCAGAAATATCCAATAAGAACAATGGTGATAATGATCAAACAGTGGAACAAGATCATGTAAAGCAAATGATTTCAGAGTATGTGAGCCATGCTTTGCAAGAATTTGCGAGGGGATTACCGGCAGCGTTACCTACACCACCCCCAATAATCCATCACCATGGAAAATCCTCAATCTGGGTTGGCAAACTCAGGAAGAGGAGATTACTCCTAATGAATCTCTCGAAGCGAGACCAGGTATATCTAATAGCTCTAAATTACAAAATTTACTGCTATCCATGCAGAAACAGATGAAGGAGCAGAACGATCGCATCGAACAAATTCCTGGAGTACCACCTATTATCAAAGGCATTGATGTTGATAGATATTGTCAACAACCTTGGAAGCCAAGTGCGGCACCTTTGCCTATACCCAAGAAGTTTAAAATTCCTAAAGTTCCCAAATGTGATGGAACAACTGACCCACGTGATCATGTGACTGCTTTCACTACTGGAATAAAAGACAACGACTTAACAAAACAAGAGATTGAATCAGTCCTTGTCAAAAAAATTGGGGAAACACTTACCAAATGAGCCTTAACCTGGTATTTCTTCTCCCTGAAAATTCTATTGACTCTTTTGCTGAGCTTGTAGATTCATTTATAAAAGCACACTCTAGAGTACAAAAAGTTGAGAAAAGAATGGAAGACATATTCAAAATAAAACAAGGAGACACGAAACTACTCCGTGAGTTTGTAGACAGGTTTCAACGAGAAAGAATGCAATTACCCAGGGTGCCTGATAATTGGGCAGCCATGGCATTTGCAAGCAACCTAAACGATAATAGTTCAGAAGCCACGAGATGACTTAAGGAAAGTCTAAGAGAATTCCCCGCTAGAACATGGAACGATGTATATAAAAGGTATAATACTAAACTCAGAATAGAGGAAGATATCATTGCTCGTTCAAGAGATGAAGATCATTCCAGATCCAAACGCCCTGAATCAGATAGAAGATCAGGTAAAAACAGGTACGATCCTTACTTAGGACCCTCGAGACGTGATATTCATCCCAGGTTCGAAAACACTAGGTCATACTATAGACCACAAGGAAGAGACGTAGTCTCATCCTTGTCTAGATCCAGAAAAGATCGAGATGAATGACCTAGAGGTAATACTCGAATTGGGTATCATACCTTTAATGTAAGTACTACTAAACTTGTCTCAATATTGAGGAACATGGGAGACAAGGTTAAGTGGCCCAAAGAGATGCGATCAAATCCAAATAGAAGGAACCCAAACCACTGGTGTGAATTCCATAACGATCATGGGCACAGAACTGCGGATTGCAGATTTTTACAAGGTGAAGTACAAAATTTATTGAAACAGGGCTATTTAACAAAATTGTTTAGTGATAAAGGTAAACAAGCATATACGAGGAACAGGCAGGAGCCCCCAAAGCCTCCTTCTCCAAAACGGACCGTCAATGTGATACATGGAGGTGAAGAAGTAAACGCAGTGGTCTGCAAAACAACCACAAAGTTCACAATTACACATGGAAAATGGGTTCGTGAAAATATGGAAGAGGACGATATAACCGTCGATGATGCAGATATTGGTGGATTAATGCTTCCTCACAACGATTCTCTGATAATATCTTTACTTATTCATGACACTAACATCAAAAGAGTGTTGATTGATCCAGGCAGTTCATTCAATATCATTTTGCTAAGAGTCGTGGAAGAAACGCTACTCGGGAATAAAGTAATCCCAAGGGCACGGGCCATATCAGGGTTTGATAACTCTACGGTTATAACAAAAGGAGAAATTGAGCTTAGCACTTATGCTGAGGGGGTGATAAAAAGTACTAGGTTCCAAGTCATCGATACTGACATGGCTTATAACGTAATTGTGGGCAGGCCATGGATCCACGACATGAAAGAAATACCTCCACATTGCATCAAGTAATTAAATTCCCCTCTGAATGGGGGATTCAGCAAATTAGAGGTGACCAGCAGACCGCAAGAAATATAAACTCTGTGGTACACTACAACAAGAAAATAGAGGTAGAAGAATCACGAGATAAGGGAATCTCCCAAGCGGGTAACACTGCCCAAACAGGCATGGAAGAAATTACTACCCAAATAGATATGGAAGCTATTATTGTTAAAACAGGTACGAAAGAAAATACTTACGAGAAGGTGAATCAAGTTACCACGGAAAGTGCATTAGATCACACAGATGCAGATTCCAGACCGGACGTCATTCATGAATCGGAGGAAGACGAGCACATCAAAACAACTACGGAAGTGCTCGAAGCTGTTCCATTATCTGAACAAAAGCCTGAACAGAAAGTGTATATAGGCACGAGGCTGGGCCCTAGTCGAAGAGGTAATTTAATTGATTATTTAAAGGATAACGCAGACTGCTTTGCGTGGTCCTACTCAGGCATCCCACTAGAAGTGATGACTCATAAACTAAATGAAGAAGAAAAGAAAGCAAGGACCATTCAAGAACCAAGTGATCGATGAAGAGGTACAGAAACTCTTGAAGATTGGTTCAATACGAGAGGTAATGTACCCTAACTGGATAGCAAACACCGTGGTAGTACCTAAAAAGAATGGAAAATGGAGAGTATGCGTAGATTATACTGACCTAAATAAAGCATGCCCCAAAGATTCATTCCCATTACCAAATATAGATCAAATGATTGATGCCACAACAGGTCATGAATTATTAAGCTTCTTAGATGCATATTCTGGTTATAATCAGATTAAAATGGATCCCTCAGATGAGGAAAAAACTTCCTTCATTACAAACAGGGGGACTTACTGTTATAAAGTTATGCCTTTTGGCTTGAAAAATGCTGGAGCTACCTATCAAAGGTTAGTGACTAAAATGTTCCAAGAACATCTTGGAAAGACGATGGAAGTCTATATTAATGATATGTTGGTAAAATCAACACAAGCAGAAGACCATTTCCAGCATCTCTCTACTAGTTTTGATATTTTACGCAGGTATAGTATGAAGCTAAATCCAAAAAAATGCGCTTTTGGAGTGCAATCAGGTAAATTTATGGGTTTCCTTGTACCGAACAGAGGAATAGAGTTAAATATCGCTCAAATTAAGGCTATAGAAGAAATACCTTATGCTTTAACAAATAAAAAGGAAGTTCAAAGATTAACAGGGAGAATAGAAGCTTTGGGAAGATTTATTTCTAAGTCTTCCGAAAAAAGTTTTAAATTCTTCTCAGTTCTCAAAAAGTAGAATCAGTTTGAATGGACTGAAGAATGTTAGCAAGCCCTCAAGAATCTGAAGATTTATTTATCGAAACCACCACTGCTTTCAAAGACAAAAGAAGGGGAAAGATTGTACATCTACCTGGCTGTTTCAGAAATTGCTGTAAGTGCAGTACTGGTAAGAGAAGAAAAAGGTAAGCAATAACCTATCTATTATGTAAGTAAACCTTTCCTATTGTTGAGACTAGATATCCTCATCTGGAAAAGTTAGCCTTAGCTCTAATAATGACATCTAGAAAATTACGGCCATATTTTCAATGCCACCCAATAACCGTTGTGACTTCATATCCTTTAAGAAATTCTGCATAAACATGAATTGTCAGGAAGATTAGCCAAGTGTTCCATAGAATTAAGTGAGCATGAAATAATCTATCAGTCTGGGACTGCAATTAAGTCTCAAATACTAGCTGATTTTGTTGCTAACTTTAGTAATAACATTGTCCCTGAAGTAGAAAAAGAGTTACAACTTTTTAACGGTGCTAATCCGGGCCTATGGACCCTATTCACAGATGGTTCCTCAAATATAAAAGGTGCCGGCTTAGGAATAGTCTTAATATTACCCACGGGTGAAAAGACACGGCAACCTATCAAGTGTTATCCCATAACTAACAATGAAGCAGAGTACGAAGCTGTTATTGCAGGGCTTGAACTCGCACGGGAGCTCTCAATCGAGCAAATTGTGATCAACAACGACTCCCAACTGGTAGTAAATCAGATACAGGGGAATTACATCACTCGAGAGACTCGAATGTAACAGTATGTTGAAAAAGCACGAGAGCTTGTGAGAAAATTCAAAACATGGAAGGTAATGCAAATAACTAGAGAGGAAATGCAGAAGCAAATGCATTAGCTAACCTCGCAGCAGTCACGGAAGTAACAAACAAAGACAATGCAATTGTCGTCCAACTATTTCATTCAATGATCGACCAGGAGAATGAGGTAACTCTCAACAACTTAACCTGGGACTGGAGAAATGAAATTCTTAATTTTTTACAGAATGGCACCATACTTGAAGACATGAAAGCAGCTCAAGCACTTCGCCGTAAAGCTGCACGGTACTGCCTTATTCGCAACTTGCTTTATCAAAAGATGTTCGGAGGACCCCTAGCTAAATGCCTCGGACCTAACCAAATGGAATTTGTGATGAAAGAAGTCCACGAAAGACACTGTGGAAATCACTCAGGGGCGAGATCCTTAGTGAAAACTCTAATCAGAGCTGGATACTGTTGGCCTAAGATGGAAGAAGAAGCCGAGAACTTCGTATCCAAATGTGACAGGTGCCAAAGGTTTGCCAATAACATGCATCGACCAACGGAATTATTGCATCCAATAATATCCCCATGGCCTTTCATGAAATGAGGTATGGACATAGTGGGACCTCTTCCCAGCTAAAGGACATGTACGATTTTTGCTCATGCTAACCGACTATTTTTCAAAATGGGTAGAGGTAGAAGTGTTCAAACAAGTGCGAGAAAAGGAAGTTAAAAATCTTCTTATGGAGAAACATAATATGCCGCTTTGGAATACCAAAGGAGATCGTGTGCGATAATGGCCCACAATTCATAGGCTCGCAAATCACAGAATTCTTCGAAAGCTGGCAAATCAAACGGATCACTTCAACACCATACCACCCCGTGGATAATGGTAAAACTGAGTCAATGAATAAGGTCATCATAAACAATCTAAGGAAGCGGCTGAATAAATCCAAAGGAAACTGGCCGATGAGTTACCAGCGGTATTATGGGCATACAGAACAACTTAAAAAATTGCCACGGGAGAAACCCCGTTCGCACTTGTCTATGGCTCAGAAGCCTTAATACCTGTGGAGATAGGCGAACCAAGCATAAGGTTCTCAACAACCATGGAGGGAGAAAACGACGACGAATTGAGGACCAATCTGGACCTGCTTGAACCACGGAGAGAAGCAACACTGATACGGATGGCAGCTCAAAAACAAATCATAGAGCGTTATTACAACCGTAAAGCTCATCTCAGGTACTTCAAGATTGGGGACTTCGTCCTCAAAAAAGTCTTTCAATCAACAAAAAAAGCAGGCGCAAGAAAGCTAAATCCAAACTGGGAAGGACCTTACAAAATCTGAGGCATAGTTGGGAAAGGCGCCTATGAGTTGGAAGCTATGGACGACAGAGTTCTACCAACAAGTTGGAACGCCATCCACCTAAAGAAGTATTACTTCTAAGGAAAGAATACCCCGTCAGGTATCACACGTTCGATTTTATTTTGAACATTTAAAAATCTTACTAACTTTTTTAGATGATAGGCATAAAGCTAACCCATCACCAGATGATGATATTAGACCTGCAAAGAAGCGAGGAAATAACACAATTTTTGGTCTAGGGTTACACTTTCTGATGGACTTTTTAAAGGGTTAAGCAGTCATCATCTAAAAAACTATATACCTTCGAGTCCGGAATATTTTTCCTTTTCAGGAAAAGGACCACAAGGAAAGAAATAATCAAGTGCTCGAGATTTCATTCTTCAAAGCTCAAACACTTGGGGGACTATACAATATGGAAGGCTAAGACGAAGCAAAAAAGACTATCATAAAGTCAAAAGCTCAAGCCTGAAGACCCATCTACCCAACAAGACAAGTGATACGAGCAGAATCGAAAGAGATCAAAAGAGTCATCCAAATACAAAGCCTAATGCAAAAAATCAAAACCTTCGAACATGTTCAGGTTGAAAGGCAAAATATTAGACACGAGGAAGAAATGTACATCTTTATGCTTATTCAAAATTGTTGTAACAAAAATAGTTAGGGGTAAAAGATCATCATCCCTGTACTCATTCAAAAAACTGTTATCAAATAAAACAGTTATGGATGATCTAGATCCTTGTATTTTTTCAGAAAACTGTTATCAAATAAAACAGTTACGAATAAGAAAACATTTTCCTCGTACTTATTAGAAAACTGTTTCCAACAAAAACAGTTACGGGTAAAAACCCCAATCTTTATAAAAACTGTTACTACTGAAAAACAGTTGTTCCCTTGTATTAATATCGAAAAACTGTTACCTAGGAGGAACAATTACGAAATACAAGGGTATATCAAATTCTTTAAACAAAAACAGTTGCAACTTGAGTTTTAGACGATAATCAAACACATGTAAAATGTCGTGGAAGTTCAAACAAAAAACTTTCCTTGGAAACATTCCTAAACATGTGTAAGATTCCTATCACTCTATTGCATTATCATAAAGTTGAGATGTCTTCTTCACGTCAATCATAAAGGGCCCTCTTCCATAAATTATGCCTACTACAAAAAGGTACACATTTAATATGACACCGTGCCTATTGCAAAAAGGTACGAGTAATCTAAAGAATTCTATATGCAAAACTCAGAGGTAAAACTAAAACCTCAAAAAATGAAGCATGCAAAAGACTTAAAGAGTGAAGAAGAAACTCAACAAAAGTCATACTAGCATTAATATATTAAAACGGCTAAGCAAAAACTAAGTATTAACTTATACTTAGCCGTATAAATTTTTTTGTACATTGAGGTGCCCCTAAATTGTCATTTGGGGACTTTAAAGAAATCTAAATTTACACCCGATGGGACTGGGGGTAACCACCAATTGAGAAAAGATAAAAAAAAAGGGGTGAACCAACTAAAATTCTTCAAGAGGGTGCTTGACTTCACTGGCAGAAGGAGCGGGAGCAACTAGGGATGAAGAGGCACGAGTGGCTGGAGTCTCACCATCAGGTGAAGAGAGGTTATGACCTTGTTGAGCCTTCTCCATGGCTTCCTTAGTTTTAGCTATTTCAGCACTAAGGTCGAAACCCTTTTGACTCATTTCCGTCAATGTGTCAAGACGAGAATTCATATACGCCCAGCTCATATCAACAACAACCACCTCTTCAAGAACTTCATAATCCCTTGCCCATACTTGAAGCTCAGCTCTCAATCCGTCCTTCTCCGCTTCAGCAGCTTCATGGGTGGCCCTTAACGGTACAATCGACTCCTCCAGTGTTTGAACTTTATCTAAAGCCTTACGAAGGTCCTCTTGAGTATGAGTGAGTGATTGCACGAGCTCGCCTGAGTATTCCTCCTTCTTCCCTAACATGTTTTTCAAGTCTCTAATCTCCTCTAAGGCGCGGGACAGCTGCTCAGCAAATGAGGACTCCAGAACACTCTTGTCTTTATCAGCCTGACTGGAAGAAGCCTTCTCTACTGCCAGTTCTTCTGCCATGAGCCTTATCTGCCGCTTCAAGGTACTCCTTTACTCCTCTAAGGCATCCATCCTGGTCCGTATGTGAGATCCTGGTCCGTATGTGAGATCCTCTTCATAAGCTCCATGCCTATAAGATTAATTTACAGGAAATAAACCAATAAGATGTGATAAATTTCATATACGAAAATGAAAGAGGATAACCTGCATCATACCTTCAAAGAAGTATGCACAACTTCATTGGCCCATGTAAGAGCATTGTGGCCGGCTAGCTTGGCTTTCTTAGTGGGACCTATCAAAGGCTTGAGCCACACTTCGGGCTCACCCGTTTTCTTGAAAAGATTCCCTTCATCTGGAACCTCTATTACCACCTGCCACATCTCTCTGCTGGAAGACCCTACTTCCCTAGCAGAAGGCATGGAAGCAGGCATAAATGAAACATCAATAGGCACGGAGAGTTGATGAGCTGGAGAAGCCACGGGCAAAGCAACAGGCACAGAGGGTTGAAGAGTTGAGGAAGCTACGGGCAAAGCAACAACAGAAGCTGAAATAGCCAAAGGAGCAGATGAGACAGCTTCTCTTAAAGAAGCAGGAAAGACAGCAGCCAAAGGGACATCATCAGGAGCAAGGTCAAAACCTTCATGGAACAGGCAATCCACAGACTTATAAATGAGGGAATATGAAACATCTTCAAGGGTAGAGGGCTCGGCCACAGACACATAAGGGAAGGTCATGGGTGTAAACTTATCATCTGAAACCACCCGCCTTCTCCGTGGCCTGTGCACTAAAGAACCTTCTTCTTCTTCTTCTACGGAACGAGACTCACCAATCTTCCTTTTCGAGGAAGATGAACCAAAAATAATATCTTGGGCCTGAGCCAAATATATCTTTGAGATAGATGAAGAAGACACCCCACGAGATGATAACCCTATCAAAAGGGAAAAAGTTAAGCGACAAAGAAAGAAGAGAATCGAGTAAGGAATGAAGCAAAAAAAAAAAGCTTCACTTACCGTGGGTCTTTACATGCCAAGCATACCTCCCAGCGAGGTACTTCCAAAATCTCTCTTCTAAAGGAGCAACAGACAACAAGTTTTCTACCCAATCACGGATATCGGAGACATTCTCAACAGTATCCATGATTGCTGAGAGAAGAAGAAAAAGATACGGTGTTAGTAAAACATCTCAAGTCAGAACGAGGAAAAGTAAATAGATGTGAGCTAAATCGTACTCACGTGCGCGATTCCACTTCTCAAGGAAGGGAAGATTTTCTTCACCCACTAAACCAACAATGGGTACAACAACATACTGGAGGTACCAACCCCTATCCTTATCATCTCCAGGGGTTACCGACACTCTTTCGCTCCTAGAAGTCAGTGTAAAACCCCTTCACGAAACAAGGTAGGAGAGTAAAGATGAATAAGATGGTTGAAAGTAAAAGGAACCGAGGCTAAATAAGCTAAACTCCTAAGACATGCGACAACTCGCCACACAAGCGGACCAACATGTCCTAAGCAGATCGCGTAGTGTAATTTGAGGGAAGCAGGAATTTACTCTCTACGATCGTATAAGTGTGTCCGCGATCGCGGAGGTTGGGCGGCTTAAGAAGTACGATCGTGTGGGAGCTCATGCAATCGCGTAGTGTTAGAGAGGCGCATGTGGGGGTTGGTCATGTGAGCTTCGCAATCGCGTAGGCAGATTTGCGATCGCGTACATTGAGGTCATAAGGAACTGCGATCGTGTGGCATATGTTGCGATCGCAAAAGGTAGGGGCAGGTGAGGATTAGTGCTTCGCGATCACGATGTGGGTCCCGCGATCACGATGAATAAATACTTGGGCAGTATTTAAGTAAACCCTCCGCGACCAATACCTATTTTTCCACCATTGTTGAATGGGAAAAGAGCTTTTGAGGCGATTTTGAAGAGAGGAAATCATTGTTCTTCATTGAGGTAAGGATTTTGGAACCTAAAACTAGATTATATGTGATTAAGGAATAAAATATCAGTGTTTAATCCATGAAAATCAGTAGAAAAAGGTGGGTTTAGGGCTTGAGATTATGAGACCTTCTAGGGAGGATATGATGGTCAAACGAACTCCGATTTTAGAGTTATTTATATGTACGGACTCGTGAGATGATGAAAATATTTTGGTATAAAATTTGTCGAGTTCTGAGACATGGGCTTGGGGGTCGGGTTTGATCAATTTCGAGAATTTTGAGTTTTTTTGATAAATTTCGATTAGGGTTCGTTCCTTGGCATATTATAATGGTATACATCTGATTTTTGATAGATTTGGACAACTCGGAGGCTGAATTTAGAGGCAAAGGCACTGCGGAATTGTATTTTAGCCGGTTTTGAGGTAAGTAACGTTTCCAAACTTGGTTATGAGGGTTCGAAACCCCGAGCTAAATGATTTATGACTATAATTGAGGTGACACGCATGCCAAGTGACGGGCGTACACAGAGTATTTGGGGCCTGGCTTATCCCATGGAACCGCTTAGTGATTATTCCCTGATGATGTCTGTGCTTCTGTTAATATGATAATTATGAACCTGTTAGAAATCATGTTAAGTATAAATGTTAGGCTTCACGCCGAAAATGCTGAGACCAAAGTGGTCGTATATTACTGTCACAATTTGTGATTATTTGATTTCATATACCCAGACCTGTTATAGCATATCACTTCATATATCAGTCTCAATACTGTTAATTATATGCATACTTATTATTGTTTCGGGCTGATAGATGCATCTGTGATCCATGCGAGTGGGACTGGAGGTATTGAATGAGTGAGGTCGAGAGCCTTTTATTGAGACAATTATGAGATCGGACTGCACACCGCAACAATACTTAAATCATCCCCTCGTTGGCTTGATATAGCGCTTGGGCCACTAGGGCCCCTCCGGAGTCTTTACATCCCAGTGAGCGCAATTGATGATGAGGGATGGATTTTCCCTGGGCATGGATCTTGTCTGATGTCGATGTTATGTGAGGGATGGATCATCCCTAGACATGGATCTTGTCCGAGTGTTGTATTCCGGAGATGGACTTTCTCCGTGGGGCTGGATTGGCTTTTTTCCTCGGTACGGAGTGACTGTGGTCACTAATGATTATGTACATTCCGGGATGGAATTTTCCCTGGGCCTATGAGCCATATACGGTACTGAGTGGACTGCTGTGTGAGGGTTGTGAGCACTATGTGCATATCCACACTAGTTTCATACATATATTTTTATGATGGCATGTAGAGTATACTGGCATACTTGGCATATTTACTCATTCTGATAAACTGTTAGCATGTCTAATTTCTGTATACTGTTTATTTTAAATTCTGAGGTTTTGTTCGTCACTACCTCTCATCCCATATCTTGGGTTTATTACTTCTGAGTTGGTGTACTCACATTACCCCCTGCACCTTGTGTGTAGATCCAGGTACACCGCGACCCGGTAGTGGATATTGAGCAGCTGTCAGAGTTTTCATTGGAGTTGTCGAGGTAACAACTAGCGATCACAACCTCTTCTTCTCTTCCTTATTCCACCTGTTGCACTTATTTTGAGACTATGCTGTCTATTTCTTAATTTCTCTATTTTATGATATAGCATCTCATGACTGAGTGACACCGTATCCGGGGTTGGAAATTTCAAAATTCTGTTTCAAAATATTATTTTAAAACTTTTGACTCTTAGTATTATCATTTCGTTTAAAATTGTATTTTTACTGGAAATTAAATTTAGCTTAGAAACAAAGGGGCGGCTTGCCTGATTTCACGACAGTGTAAGGCCCCGAAAAATTTTGCTAAGCAATATAGGATTTTCGGGGTGCCAAGTAGACTAATTAAATATTATATGTGCTTTAAATATGATGTAAATGAATTGGATGTGGTGAATAAGTGTATTAGTCATATAATAAGTGATGTGAGGTCCAAGGGGAAGCCTATGTCTAAGCCAAATGGGAAAATTTCATAACAGGCTAAAATTCCAAAGGTATTTGCACACGTCCACAGTTTTAACGAGCATATATAATGATATATAAGGTATTATGTGATGAATAACCTATCAAATGAAAGTTCTTCGAGTCTAGTTTCCAACGTTTTAATCCGTTTGTCATTTGGACATCCCTACACAAAGTTATGATCAAATTACCAAAAGCTAGAAAAATCTGTGTCGAATCTGCGATCACGTTTCTGTCGAATTTTTGACTCTGCGATCGCAGATCTGTCGCAAATTGGGCCAGTGTTGCCTAGTTTTGGGAACCTATTTCGCGATGCATTTTGTGGGCCACATTCTTGTTTTGCGTTCCATTATGCGATCGCAGACCCTGTTTCGGAGGCTTATTTTTGCTATTGTTATAACCCGACCCCATTTTCATAAATAGGTTTAGGGGCTTCATTTGGGGTCATTTTCTACTGATTTTAAAAAGATTTGAGAGCATACAGAGAGATAAAGAAGGGGTCTAACTTCATAATCACCCAAATCTTGCTCAAGTCTTCAAGAATCAAGGAAGATAACCTTAGATTGTCCTTCATCCGGGTTAGTCCTACTTCCAAAAATTTGATGCAAGAGGTTAAGGGTTCAAATATGTTGTGAGGGTTATAAATAGGCCATGCATGTGGGACTAAGTTGTAGTATGTGATATTAAAGAACTAATTTGGGTAGTTCATGTTAAAATTTGGTCGAGGGAAGAGGGAATTGCCATTTTAAAACCTTGTAGTCTACTTCACATGTTAGGTGTTTGATGAAATTCCTAAGAGAGTTACACCATGGGTAATCCTCCTAATTATTAATCAATTTTGTTATCTCCTTATAGGTTGTTATTGCTAGAGGTTTCGTATAAACTTAAGGAAAAGCTCTTTGAGGTATGTATGGCTAACTTTAATCTTTGTAGAGTCACCTTGTTGGTGTCCGAGAATTTGGTATGAGTTTCCATCTTGAGCATATGTGAATTGATTGTTCTAATGTGTTGAGACATAAGATTCTATTCTCTGATTGTCCTAGTTGAGTGCCATGCCACCATGCTATATGAGATTGTGAAAAAGGTGATTCCTTGTGCTTACTCTATCATGTGCAAAGCTCGTTAGCTGTTGAATACATATGTATGCAAGGATCTACTGCCAAACGAAAGAAATGATAACAAATCCAATTGTTGAATGTATCTAAGTGCTAAATGATGTGTAGTAAATAATGGAAAGGAAACATGGATAAACTAATTGAGCTATATGTTGATGGCATAACGTACATGACTCACTGTTTGATAAAGATTTGTGTGGCCTTGATTTCATATGGTTACTTGGTTGTTACAGATGAATATCCTTGATGATGAGAATCTTTGTGATTTAATTGTTGGTTGATGTTTCTATTAATTACATTGTTGAACGTATCAAAGTGCTAAAGGCTGTGTAGCAAATGATGAAAGTAAATATGGATTGATTTTATTGAGTTAAATGATTGTGGCAACACCATATATGAATTACTGATTGGTAAGGATCATTGTGCCTTGATTTCACATAGTTATTGGTTGATATGAAATTGTGTTCTTCATGATGAAGATCCTTGTGATTTAATTGTTGGTGGTTGTTGTTGTGAAATGTGATTGTACGGTGGGATCGGGTTGTGCGCCGCAACACGAAGTAATAAGGGTGAAATGTGATTGTACGGTGGGATCGGGTTGCGCCCCGAAACACAAAGTAATAAGGGTGGAGAGGCAATAAGGGTGAGATGTGACTGTACGGTGGGATTGGGTTGCGTGCCGCAACAGATGAAAAATTGAAATGAGTAACTGTGAAACCTTCATTTGTGATTTTCTGTATTTCTGTGTGATATTTGTTTGGTTTCCCTGACTGTCCTCTATTTGTGTACTGTTTGATTCTACTTAGAATGAAGCTTGTTCATACATACTAGTACTATTCAATGGTACTAACCTCCCTTTTTCCGGGCGCTACATCTTTTACATGGATGTAGGTGGTCTATAGCAGGTAGAGCCGACTGCCAATAGTGGTGCCTCCTCTTCATCCTTTCAGCAGTTCTGGTGAGCCCCATTTCCTCTTGGGGCCGTGTGTAGCCTATATCATCTTTTTTTGTATATGTTATGTCTTTAAAGGTATAGCCAGGGCCTTTTCGCCGACAAATCTGTGTAAACTCCTAGTATTCTTAGAGGCTCCGTAGACACTATGTGGGTTGTATATATATATATATATATATATATATATATATATTTTGGGCAATAGTTGTATTTACTCGTAATCGTGGACTGAATCAGAAATGTTGCATGTAGCTTGTATCTTTTGGGATTATCAAATGCTAAAATGTTAAAAAGAGAAATGAACTTAAGTTGTAAGTCCATGCTTTGATTTAATTTTCTATTTCATATGGAATATTGTATATCATAAACACGGGGTAACGTGTTGGGCAGGGAAGGAAATCCAGGTCCGGTTGACCGGGATCATCCGGTTAGGCGCCGGTCTCGTCCCTTGGTTTTGAGGCGTGATAGACAGGCGCCATCACGACCTTGAAATCGAGTCGTGACAAGTTGGTATCAGATTGCTAGGTTAAATAGGTCTCACTAATCATGAGCAGGTTTAGTAGAGTGTTGCGGATTGGTACGGAGACATCTGTACTTATCTTCGAGAGGCTACAGAACCCTTAGGAAAAATCCACATTATTGAATTCTGTCGTGCGACTCTGTTGAATTTTGGAACTAAACTTTTGTTGTTTTCATTCTCTCACAGATGGTGAGGACTCGTGCTACCGATCGTGGTGATCAGACACCAGCAGGACCAGCTGGAGGTCGAGGTCGTGACAGAGGGAGGGGTGCAGTCCGCTCAGCAGCCGGAGCAGTACCTATGGACCCTCCCACTGCTCAGGATCAGGTCCCCGCAGTTGAGATCCCAGCGGCAGAGGCTCAGGCACCAGCAGTGCCCATTGTGATTTCGGGTCTTCAGGAGACCCTAGCCAGATTTTGACAGTGTGCACCAGCTTGGCATAGGCCGCCGCCATGTCTACTGCTGATACTTCTCAGGCCGGGGAAGGCACTCAGACTCCAGCTACTCGGACACCTGAGCAGGTTACTCAGGGGCTTCAGACACCTGAGGCAGTTCCAGTCTAGCCGGTTGCCCCAGCCCAGGAGTTTGTGGTCCCAGCTTTGGCAGATGACGAACAGTGCAGGTTAGAGAGGTTTAGTAGACTTCAGCCTCCGATTTTTAGTAATACTGAGGGCGAGGATGCCCAGGGCTTTTTGGACAAGTGTCAGAGGATCCTTCGCACAACAGGGATACTGGAGGCTAATGGGGTCCCATTTACTACCTTCCAGTTCGCAGGAGATGCACTCGCTTAGTGAGAGTCTTATGAGAGGCGTAGACCTGATGATGCAGCTCCCCTTACCTGGCGTCAATTCTCCATTCTATTCCTTGAGAAATATATGCCGCAGTCCCGCAGGGAGGAGCTGTGTAAGGAGTTTGAGAAGTTGCGCCAGGAGGACATGACCGTGATGCAGTAGGAGATGAGGTTCTCCGAGTTGGCCCGTCATGCTATTTGGCTAGTTCCCATGGATAGGGAGAGGATAAGGAGGTTTGTGAATGGCCTCACTTATCAGCTTCGGATTTTTCTGACCAAGGAGAGGGTATCTGACGCTACTTTTGAAGAGGTGGTTGACATTGCCAGAGAGATTGAGTCGGTTCACTGCCAGGAGCGGATTGAGAGGGAGGCCAAGAAGTCTCGAGGATATGGGAGTTTTGGTGGGGTTCCTTCAGGGGGGCAGCCTCAGCCCGGCAGAGGCCGCCCATTTAGGCAGGCTCAGCCAGGTCTCTCAGGTTATAGTGGCGGATCAGTTGGTCATGATCCTCATAGTTCGCATCAGGTGCACCCATATTTTAGTGCCCTACCAACTCAGAGTTCATCTTGGACACCGTCGGTTCAGATTTCATCTATGCATGGTTCTTCCAGTGGTTATCCTGGTGCTAGGGGTTCCCCTCAGTCCCAAGTGCCATTCTCCGAGAGAGGTTGCTTTGAGTGTGGAGATGTGGGCCATATTAAGAGGTTTTGTCCTCGTCTTGCGAGAGGTACTTACTAGAAGAGGAGTCAGCCTGCGGTTTTAGACTCAGTAGCTGCACCGCTTGCCCAGGCAGCTAGAGGTGGGGGTCAAGCAGGTAGGGGTCGCCCTAGAGGGGGAGGTCGATCCAGTGGTCATCAGGCTCGATTTTATGCACTTTCATCCAGACCGGATGAGATGTCTTCTGATGCCGTGATTCCAGTTATTGTATCAGTCTTTCACGAGAATCTTAAGTTCTTATTTGGTTCCAATTTTTCATATTCACATGTTCATCATATTTTAGCCCATTTTCTGGATACGCCCCGTGAATCTTTTGTTACATCTGTTCATGTACTCGCCCTTGTGGGTATGTTGTTGTCACGGATTGTATGTGTTGGTTGTGTGTGGCACCTATTGGGGGTCTGAATTCCCGGGTGGATGTGCCATTTCTGAGTATGGTCGGTTTCGATAGTTTGATCAGATAGATGATGATACTTTTAGGTATGACTTGATGTAGGTGTTTTGCATCGACTCAGATTGTATGACTCCGTAGAGCTATTGTGAGGGTGTCAGTTAATGGCTATTGGGTTTGTCTGTGCTCTGGGATGATCTAGGGATTACCTGTCCCTGCTTCGAGGAGCGGCGATTCGTTGGTTTTAGGCACACATGGTGCGGTTCTGTTGTGGTCTTCTAGAGGAGTTGATTAAGGTAAAGTAGTTGCGTATCATAGAGTTTGGATGTGTGAGTTGTGTTCTTTCAGATTTGTGTGATTTGGTTCAGGTATGTACGGTGTGTGGAGGCGGGATTCTAATCTTGTAGATGAGTTGTGACGTGGAATTTGGGTTCTAAGGCGTAGGGATTAGGTTGGATACAGTGGCATTAAAATATGTTGTATTATTAGATCGATGCGGGGTAGGGTGACGTGGGGTCGCCTCCGGGTATGTGCATGGTAAGGTTATTCGATGGTTTGATGACTTTTGGAACAACTCTTGGCACGTTCGAGGACGAATGTTTGTTTAAGAGGGGGAGAATGTAACGACCCGACTGTTCGTTCCGAGAGTTTAGCCCGTTACCCCCATTTCGGCTTCATTTCTTGTGTGGTTCATCACTTTTGTGTGGCGCTGGGTTGGTTGACTCGGGTTCAGAGTGGTCGTGGTGAGAATTAAGGCACTTAGCCTCTTAAATGAGTTCAATAGTTGGAAAAGTCAATCGCGAGTTGACTTATAGGTAAACGACCTCGGAATGCGGATTTTATGGCTCTGATAGTTTTGTTAGGTGATTTGGGACTTAGGAGTGTGTTTAGAATATTTTTTTGAGGACCGGTGTAGAATTAGGCTTGAATTGGCGAAAGTTAGTTTTTGGTAATTTCCGGTCGGCAGTGGAAATTAGGCGATCAGGGTCGGAATGGAATTTTGACGTTGGAAAAGGTTTGTTATGTCATTTTGGATATGTCTGCAAAATTTCAGGTCAATCAGAGTTGTTTTGGATAGTTTCAGCATAGTTGGTGGATTTTAGAAATTTCAAAGTTCTTAGGCTTGAATTCGATGTGATTTTGGTGTTTTGACGTTGTTTTTTGTGTTTCGAAGGCTCAACTAAGTTTCAATAATGTTATGGGATATGTTGGTAGGTTTGGTTGAGGTCCCGAGGGCCTCGGGTGCATTTCGGATGCTCAAACGGGCATTTTTAAACTTAGGAATAATGCTGGTTTCTGATTTTTGTGCAGCAGAAAATCATTCTCTGGGATCGCGTAGGAAGAACCGCGATTGCATAGTTTAATTTGAGGGGAGCAGGAATTTACTCTCTGGGATCGCATAAGCGTGTCCGCGATCACAGAGGTTGGGCGGCTTAAGAAGTGCGATCGCGTGGGAGCTCATGCAATCGCGTAGTGTTAGAGAGGCGCGTGTGGGGGCTGGTCATGTGAGCTTCGCGATCGCGTATGCAGATTTGCGGTCGTGTACGTTGAGGTCATAAGGAACTGCGATCGCGTGGCATATGTTGCGATCGCAGAAGGTATATTTGGGGCAGATGAGGATGAGTGCTTCGCGATCACGATGTGGGTCCCGCGATCGTGATAAATAAATACTTGGGCAGTATTTAAATAGACCCTCCGCGACCAATACCTATTTTTCCACCATTGTTGAATGGGAAAAGAGCTTTTGAGGCAATTTTGAAGAGAGGAAATCATTGTTCTTCATTGAGGTAAGGATTTTGGACCCTAAAACTCGATTATATGTGATTAAGGAACAAAATATCAGTGTTTAATCCATGAAAATCAGTAGAAAAGGTGGGGTTAGGGCTTGAGATTATGAGACCTTCTAGGGAGGATTTGAGGGGTCAAACAAACTTCGATTTTAGAGTTATTTATATGTACGAACTCATGAGATGATGAAGAACATTTTGGTATAAAATTTGACGAGTTCCGAGACGTGTGCGCGGAGCAGGTTTGACCAATTTCAGGATTTTTGAGTATTTTTGATAAATTTTGATTAGGGTTCGTTCCTTGGTATATTATAATAATATACATATGATTTTTGGTAGATTTGGAGCATTCGGAGGCCGAATTTAGAGGTAAAGTCACTGCGGAATAGTATTTTACCCGGTTTTGAGGTAAGTAACGTTTCCAAACTTGGTTCTGAGGGTTCAAATCCCCGAGCTAAATGATTTATGACTATAATTGAGGTGACACGCATGCCAAGTGACGGGCGTTCGGGTGTATACCGAGTATTTGGGGCCTGGTTATCCCGTGACACAACTTAGTGATTATTCCCTGATGATATCTGTGCTTCTGTTAATATGGTAATTGTGAACCTGTTAGAAATCATGTTAAGTATAAATGATAGGCTTCACGCCGAATATGCTGAGACCCGAGTGGTCGTATATTACTGTCTCAATTTGTGATTATTTGATTTCATATACTCAGTCCTGTTATAGCATATCACTTCATATCTCAGTCTCATTATTGTTAATTATATGCATACATATCATTGTGTCGGGCTGATGGATGCATCTGTGATCCATGTGAGTGAGACTGGAGAGTATTGACTGAGTGAGGCTGAGAGCCTGTTATTGAGACAGTTATGAGATCAGACTGCACACCGTAGCGATACTTAAATCATGCCTTCGCTGGCTTGATATAGCGCTTGGGCCACTAGGTCCCCTCAGGAGTCTTTATACCCCTCAGTGAGCGCAATTGATGATGAGGGATGGATTTTCCCTGGGCATGGATCTTGTCCGAAGTGGATGTTATGTGAGGGATGGATCATCCCTGGACATGGATCTTGTCCGAGTGTTGTATTCCGGAGATGGCCTTTCTCTGTGGGGCTGGATTGGCCTTTTTCCTCAGTACGGAGTGACGACGGTCACCAATGATTATGTACATTCCGGGATGGACTTTTCCCTAGGCCTGAGAGCCATATACGATACTGAGTGGACTACTGTGTGAGGGTTGTGAGCACTATGTGCATATCCACACTGGTTTCATACATATATTTTTATGATGGCCTGTAGAGTCTACTGACATACTTGGCATATTTACTCATTCTGATAAACTGTTAGCATGTCGAATTTTTGTATACTGTTTATTGTAAATTCTGAGATTTTGTCCGTCACTACCTCTTAGCCCATAGCTTGGGTTCTTTACTTCTGAGTTGGTGTAATCACGTTACCCCCTGCACCTTGTCTGCATATCCAGGTATACCGGGACCGAGTAGTGGATATTGAACAGCTGTCAGAGTTTTCATTCGAGTTGTCGAGGTAGCAGCTGGCGATCGCGACCTCGTCTTCTCTTCCTTATTCCACCTGTTGCACTTATTTTGAGACTATGTGTTCTATTTCTTCATTTCTCTATTTTATGATATAGCAGCTCATGACTGAGTGACACCGGATCGGGGGCTAGAAATTTCAATTTCTGTTTCAAAATATTGTTTTTAAAACTTCAGACTCTTAGTATTATCAATAATTTTGTTTAAAATTGTATTTTTGCTGGAAATTGAATTTATCTTAGAAACAAAGGGGCGGCTTGCCTGGTTCCATGACAGGCGCCATCACGACCCCGAAATTGGGTCATGACAAAGCTCTGAAAATAACTCACTTAGGTTCAATTGCTTAGGTTTAATTCATTTCACTTTTGAAGAAGTTTAGCCTCAACTCCTTCATTAGTGATTAACTATTAAGCTTAATCACTTAATTAAGTCAAAATTAGACAACTTAATAAGTAACTTAGCCCTTAACACTAAGGGGTAATTTCAAGGGTATTTTAGGGTAGTTTTGAAATTCTAGGTGAAAAATCTTGGCTGTGGTCTTTTATGCTTCAAAAACATATTTATTGAAGCTGAATTTCTAGGTTTCTTTCTGAGTTTTTGCTGCTGGTTTATTGTGCTGTTCCAAAGCTTACAAACTTTTGGATATCTTGACCTTGATTTGGTCAAGTTTTCTTGCTGTTTTTCATTTTTAAGGTATGTAACTATGCTCACTTTAAATGGAACTTTGTTTAAATCTGCTGTATGTCTACATCTCTTTGTGTTTTAGCTATGGTTTAAAATTATATATATTAGTTCATGATTGTGCCTTGCTTGTGCTTCTGGGGTGTATGAATAGATTATGTGTTCGAGTCTTGTTTTAAATTTCTAGAAAATGACATCATGTATAAAAACAACATTTAAAGAGGTGGATCTGACACAAATGGGTCAAATTCACCCCATAATAATGCATAACCTTTTTTCATGTTTTTGTTGTTGTTAAAAAATCAGTAAAATTATAGGTATTTGATTCTATGGTGAAAGCTATGAACAACTCTAGTCTGATTAAGGCTGAAGAAACAGTAATTTAGAATTTCTATTTAGTTTAGGATATTTATTTTCATGTGTGATATAAAAATTGAATTCTTAATGTATGATATAAAAATTGTATTCTTATGACCATGTAAAAGTTTCAGCTTTGTGAAACAACTATGTCCCATCCCTTTTTCATTCTGGACTATTGTAATAGATTGAATCATCTTATTATGTTCAATAACTTAGAGTCCTTCTAAATTGAAAATAGGAATTGGGTCGGACTAGTAACAGTGACCCAATAAACCTGAACAAGTCTGAACCCAGGTCATTGGGCCTGGGGTATAAGCCCAATGATTTGGATACGTTACTGTATTCCCAAAGTATTAATATATATCTAGATTAGTTAGAAACAACTTTAAATTTTATTCAAATTCCTTGTTTATATATATGTGTTCTGGTATGGATTGATCTTGGGCTGGACAACATCTTTTCTTTTTTAGAAATTGTATAAAAGGTACTGCCCCCGTATGCTTAGCACAAAAAAATAGGGCTAGATTTCTAATACCCTTCAGATAGCCCATGTCCTTAACTTACAAAACACTTAGTTTTAGAAGACTTGGAGCAATCATACATGTTGTAGTCCATTTATGTCAATCAAATCCAAAAACGGGCAGGTTGTGCTTAGAAATGGCTAAAACGTGACTGGCCCAGTACCTAGGCACGAGGTTGGGCCAGATTTCCAATACCCATAATAGGCCCATTCCTTTCATTTAGGGCCATAAATGTTTAATGGTCTGTGCTGGAAGTCTATTAAACCCAAACGAATTCAAGAATTAGCTTTACAAATAACTTAGGAAAAACAAACAACTAATGAAAAATAATAGTTTGCTTTAGATATATAATTAATTAAAACAACATGACTATGGGTATGGCTCCCGTGGCATAGTCGTGATACGTAAATTCCACTTATGTTTGTATTTTATGCTATCCGACCACAACATCGAACAATAATTAAAATCAATACATTGTAAATTGCGGGTGCATTTCATATGGCGTGATTTGCAAGTTTCCAATAATAACAAGTGTACGCCACCGTGACTTGTTTCAGTATAATTCCATAAATATTAAAAGCGGTTCAAAAGGTTTATAAATTCACAATAGGTTAAAACATATAACTAATCAGATAATTTGGCCAATTATTAATAGTTAAGCGACCGTGCTAGAACCACGAAATTCAGGAGTGCCTAATACCTTCTCCCGGGTTAACAGAATTCCCTACCCGAATTTCTAGTTTGCAGACTTTTTAAAACGGAGTCAAAATTTCCTCGATTTGGTATTTTAAAATAAATAAATGGTGTCTCGGAACACCGTAAAAAATTTGGGTGGCGACTCTGAAATCAAATAAATAATACCAGAATCGCTAGTGTCACTTAAATTGGAAAAACTCCCTTATCCCTAATCCCCCTTTGGGGTGAAAAAGGAGGTGTGACAGCTCTAGCGACTCTACTGGGGATCGAACCTAGAATCTCTGGTTTAGGGTTCAAGAATTGGAGCTTAGAATAACTATTATATTTGGCTTTATTATCTAATTTTATATGTTTGAACCAAATGTGCTAAATGCCGTTTTTTACCGCTTTGATATTATTTGGACTTTATATAAACTGTTCCGAAACCCTCTTCTCTATGAGTCTTCTAAATCATCTAGGAAGTGTGCACTTCGTGTGACTTCTTTTCTGTTAGAGTCATATCAAAATTTTAGAACGAGGTTCGGGCAAGTTGCAAAGCTGGTGAAGCTTCTGTATTCTCGATACGTTGCCCCTTCCTCGGCTCGAGCTGTCCGCTCGGGTAAGCCAGGTCTAGAACAAAGCCCCAGGATTAAAACTTAGAATAACATAACCTCATGCCGGATCCCTAGTAGGTGCATTTGCTTTCATCACGTGCATTTGACTTAGGGGACTCAACACTGGGGTGGGGTCCGTCTAGGACAGGTGAACCTGAAATAAAAGACCATCGTGATGAATATTACCTTCTATGTGTACATTATTTATTTCAGTGTGTGTTGACCAGGTAAAGAAGGAAAATAACAGAAAAACCAAGAGTGAGGTAGGATAGAAAAATTTATCCGATTGTGAAAACCCCAATATTTGAAACTGCCTCGAAACTCTACCAAAATTTTTAAATAAAAAAAGAGAAAAAACAAAATGTATTTCATGAAAATGAGTTGGTATCATACTTTTCAAAATTGCGTCAAAACTTCCCGAACTACACATGTTTGATTCTCACCGGTGTGGGATACGTAGACAACCCTCATCGGGTCCAACCCTATTTTTGCAAAAAATAAAATACGAAATATTGTCATACATAAAGTTAGGTGATGCCATTTATGCCTAAATATCCAGAGATGTCCCGACGGGGCTGGTCTTTTTCAAATTTTTGACCCAATTAGCAAACACAGCCCTAAAATCTTCCTTCCGGAAGTGCTGAAGGGCCGTATTTGTAAAGGTGGTTTGTTTTTAAATTATAATTTTTGAAAAAATAATACTTTTTTTAGGTCAAATTAAATCATGGTTTTTCTTTAAATAAATGTGCAGGATGAGTACTATTGAAAATACACCTTTCAAAGCTATATAAGAAATCCCGCTAGGACTCCGTATGTGGTGGAATGACCCGGGGGAGGTCAGTAGAGGTGTTGTTATAACAGCTTTAGGCGGGCTCACCGACCTCTTGAAGATTAAACCAAGGTTGGACATAATTGAGGGTTTAATACCATTTTTGAGATCCAACGCACAACGTGTTCCATTTCTCTGATTTTGAGCTAACCCCTACACTTGAGGAGATAGTGGGCTATGCTGGCCTTAACGGGAATCTCAGGAGCCGATACCCAGTGGCACCCAGAGCTGTAACTCCTCACAAATTCTTAGGCCTTTTGAGCATTACCCAGGAAGTCAAAGATGAGAATTTAGCTGAGGGATTCTGCACATTCTACTTCCTCTACCGTCGTTATGGGGACCCTCGTGGTTTTGAGGCTCTGGACACCGGTTTGACCCACCAAGGGAATTAAAGAAAATGGGAAGCACGCCGGGGATTGGCCTTCGTGGTAGCATTCTTGGGTACTCTAATCTGCCCAAGGAGTGATGGATATATAGAGTTGGGGCTCGTAGGAGTGGCTGACTTCATGATAAAAAAGGCTAATGGCACTCTTGTACCAATGATCCTAGCAGAAAGCTATCGAGCTCTCACTGTTTGTCAATCAAGGGGAAAAATCTTTGAGGGTTGCAATTTGCTCTTACAGATCTGGATGATAGAACACCTTTGCCATCGCCCAGGTTATTGACCTATGGTCTGACTGGTCTTAACTGCATTGAAGAGCATAAAAACCGGGTAAACATTCATGAGTTTCCGGATGGTACAAAAGCATTGTTCGTACATTTGGGTTCCTTGACTGCCAACCAAATTGAATGGACATTCGGCTGGCTCCCTGTCAACGAAGTTATTTATATGTCGACCGAGGTATGTTTAATGGGCCTTCAGAGTATTCAGTCTTATTCTCCACACAGGGTTCTACGATAGCTGGGAAGGTACCAAACTGTTCCTCACGATGAAGATTTGAGTCAAAAAGTCATTGAACTGTGTCCAAGAGCTGCATTCCCAGAAGAAAAGGTCCGTCAGATTTGGCATCAATGTAGGTTTCTGGAGCCGTAGACTCGAGTACGGGATTTTTCCAAAGGTAAGGTAAAGCCTAGCTACACGGCTGGTAGAGAACATCAAGAGCCTAAACGGCCTGCCAAAAGGCCCCTCATACAACAGTTCACTGATGAGGCATAAGAACAATGGAATTGGTTGGAAAAGGAGAAAACTACATGGCTATGATATGCAAATTGGAAGGGCAAATCAGAGACATTAAATTTTAAAGAAGTTTGCAAGCCGCTACAGATGAAGGGTAGAAGAAAAGGTTGGCTAAAGAAAATGAAGCTCTCCGAGCCCAGATTCAAAAGATGAAGATAGCTGCTGAAAATCCGGAGAGGAGCAAAACAGATGAAAGACTTATAAACGGTCTTAGGCGAAAAGTGTGCGATTATGGGGATGATTTGGAAAAAGCCGAAGATGAATTGGAAAGAACCCGGGCAAAGTTGACAAATAATGCAGAAGAACGGGCAAAGTTTGTTCAACAGCTAAAAGGAAAGTATGACAAAAAAAGTCACAAGTTTAAAGGAAAAGCTAACCACTCTTCAGAACGAAATGGCTCAGCAAACGAAGAATTTTAAAGTAGAAAGGGAACACTGTTATGCATTGATGTCTCAGTTGGAGGAAGATTTGCAGTAGTTACAAGAGCAAAACCATAAGGCTACCTATGTTCTGGAGGCTAGGTCTCACCAGATTAGACGCTTACTCCAGGAAAAGGGCATCATTAGAGAAACGGGTTAAGGAAATTGCTGATTATGTCGTCACGAAATGCCATGAGTGCGAGGATATGACAAGATCTACATTCTTCACCGCTGGTGATAATTTTATTTCGTCAGATAATGGACGAACTATATCGCGTCCAAGAAGATATGGCACACAGGCTCGGGGCGAGGCCGACTGATGTCCTGCGGACCCCTAGAGTAGTAGTGGAGGCACTTATGTATTCCTGATTTTCTTTGTCGAATATATATTTTAGTTTCTTTTACAGTCTGTTTAGTCTACTTTGAGTCTGTTTTGGGTTTTTGGTTTTAAATATTTATGTCAGAGTCGTTGTAATAGAGGAAAATTAGAAGTTTTGTTTAATGAAAATTTGAAAATCAAAATGTTGCTTTCTTTTCATATTTATCCCTTGAACTACATGATGATATAATTCATGCGACGTCATGATACACAGGCAATCCACATAGGATTCGATCATAACCCTGAAAAAGGACATAATTTAGGGGAAAAAGAAAGAAAATATTGAAAAAAGAGCAAGAAAAGGTAAAGATTCAAAGTTTGGGAAACACAAAAGACGGGATGAGACACTCAACCATTGCAAAACATGTAAAAAAACGTTTAGCTGCCTAGGAGCATTGCATAACCCCAACGTGTGATTTCCTATGTGTTAAATGCCTCAATCTAATAGTTTTGTGGTGTATGTTATTTCTTAAGTAGGTTCTGTTTTAGGTGGTTGGTTTTTGCGGTAATCTGGCTTCGCACCCATACTTCACGAGATCCAAAGGGAGTGTTGAAATGATGTCAGAGAGTCACCTACCAATCATCAACTCCTCAGAGGAAAGCCAATATCGGTTGTCCCGACATCTGAGTCAGCAACTGCTGAAGAATCAGGACATTGCGTTGCCGCATGTTAGAAATGTGGAACGCTTGGTCTAACGGTAGAGAACCACCCAGTGCTATCTCTGGTTTTCCCAAATTGATTCCTAGAACAAATGGAACCTCCAATGTGCCTATAAGTTACCCGACCACCCCGTTCGGGTACCCAACTATGTCAACAGATTTCACCAGAATGCCTTCTGAGGTTCGCCCCCGGGCACTCTTTTCGGGAGTATCTTCTACCATATTCACCGCACCACCAATCTCTGCTACGACACCGCCAACAGTATCCGGGCCAAGTTTCGAGCTGTCAGCCTTTACTTTCCAAATACCACCATTTCATTTGGACACGGCTCATGTAACCCCAAACTCCTACCCTCAGCACCCTCAGTATGAATCTACCACAGAACAAGAGAAAACTATGAAAAACCCCGAGCAAGAAGAGATCAGTCGGAAAATGAAAAGTATTGAATAAAGTCTTAAGAACATACAAGGCCTGAGTGGCTAGAAGAGTGTATCTTATGCTGACTTGTGCATGTTCCTGCACGTTCATTTACCATCAATTTTAAGACTCCCAAATTTGAGAAGACGATGGACATGGAGACCCTATAGCCCACCTGAAAAGGTATTGCAATCAGTTAAGGGGAGCGAGTGGAAAGGAAGAACTCTTGATGGCTTACTTCGGGAAGATTTTAACCGGAATTGCATCCGAATGGTATATAGACCAGGACATCTCCCACCAGCACATATGGGACGACTTGGCCCGAGATTTCGTCAGACAATTCCAGTACAACGTGGTCATAGCTCTAGATAGAAACTCTTTGTCCAATCTCAAAAGAAATCTTCGGAAAGCTTCAGAGAATATGCTATGAAGTGGTGCGAACAAGCGGCCAGAATAAAACCCCCAATGGATGAGACCGAGATGTTCAACGTTTTCTTGAAAGCCCAAGAGGCTGACTATTTCCAGAACATGATGTCCGCTATGGGCAAGCCGTTTGCAGAAGCCATAAAGATTGGGTAGATGATCGAAAATGGTTTGAAAACGGGTCGCATCCTGAGCCAGTCAACTATAAGAGCCACTTTTCAAGCAATCCAGGAGGGGTCGGGGAGTGCAGCAAACCGGAAAAAGAAAGAAGAAGTAGCAATGATGGCCTCAAGTCTGAGAAACCCCCGTCAACCCCGAGGTTACTTTTCCAGCACCGCACGAAATTACTTCCCTCACCAAGATGCAGCGTATGCCATGACACCTTAGCCTTATCTAGTAATGAATTCCCAGCCATATGCCCAGCCGCAACAACATTATAACTAGAACCGAGCTCCACCTCCAAGAAACAACCCTCCACCAAACCCCGTATAATCCACGCCTTCCACAAAATAATTATAACACCCATCCCCGTGAGCCACCCAGAAGGGCTAACTTTACACGAATAGGTGAATCATATTCTAGCCTTTTCCCAAAACTAGTCCAAATGGGTTTGTTACAGCCTGTACCCCCAAACAGGAAAAACCCAGAATCCCCCTCCTACCGACCCTGTACTCGATGTGCTTATCATTCGGGGGGAGAAGGACACGACACTGAGGATTGTTGGACCCTCAAGCGGGCAGTTGAAATTTAATAAAACAAAATAGGGTGGTGCTGAGGGATGAAGAAGTTCCCAATGTGACCAATAACCTATTGCCGGCTCACAACAACGAGCCAGTCATTGGGATGATCTGTGAGGACCAAGAGTTTGACCCAGCTTTGAAATGTATCATTGCCATTGCTGACGTAGAAAAGAATCCCAAAGCGGCACCAAAGCAATTTAAAGATGAAAATAAAAGCAACTTCACTCCTCAGAGCACAGGAAAGGTTGTGGAAACCAAGACAGGGGCAGAACCTCCTAAAGATGCCATTCTCTATGTTCCCAGGGCCCCCAGAAAAGAACAGTTCGTGTTGAGTCCCCTCAAAAGGATGGAACAAAACAAGGTTATACTGAATGTACCGAAGATGTACGTACCAAAGGGGACTTACGTGGCGCGAGGGCCGATAATTTCACCCAGGATGACTGAGCCCGTGGTTATCAGCAGCGCACCACAGAATTCCATGAAGGATACCACTTCCGTCCCCTGGAAATACAATAAAACAGTGCTGGCGTACAAGAGAAAGGAAATCACGGGAGAGGTGAATGAAACAAACTCGTCGGAGAAGTACCTCAACTTGAAGGAATTGAACAAGAACAAACATAAGCGTGTTTCGCTTAAAAAGCCAGTCGGTGCTGAAGAGGCAGGGGAATTCTTTAGAAAAATGAAAACTTCTGAATACGCCGTGATTGATCAACTCAGAAAGCCTCCTCTCAGGTCTCACTTTTGTCCTTGTTGATAAGCTCGAATGAGCATCAAAAAGTGTTGATAAAGACGCTTAATGAGGCATATGTTCCGGCCGAGACCACAGTTGAGCAATTAGAAAGAATGGTAGAACAATTTTTTGAAGTCAACCAGATCTCATTCAGCCGGAATGACTTGCCTCCGGAAGGGGCTGCCGACAACAAATCTCTCCACCTGACCGTTAAATGTGAAGGATACTACGTAAAAAGAGTTATGGTGGATGGTGGATCTAGGGTTGACATCTTCCCTCTCTCTACCTTACAGAGAATGGAAATTTGGACTGAGAGGATTAGACCCAACAATGTTTGCGTACGTGCTTTTGACGGCATCAAGAGGGATACAATTGGGGATATTGATTTGGCCCTAACCATCGTCCTTGTGGATTTTGAAGTTACATTTCAGGTCTTAGACATGGACACCTCCTACAATTATCTCCTCGGAAGGCCTTGGATCCACGCCGCAGGAGCCGTACCCTCTACTCTCCACCAAATGGTTAAGTTTGAACACGAATACAAAGAAATCGTGGTCCACAGAGAAGATGAACAATCAATTTACCGGGACCCATCAGCCCCATGCCTGGAGGCTAAGTAAGGTAGCGAGCACATAGTCTACCAAGCTTTTGAGATCGTGGTCGCTGACCAGTGTGAGGAAGGAACCCCACGTCCTTAACCCTTATTATCAAATGCATCAATCATGGTCGCTAGTGAGATGCTAAAACATGGGTACAAGCCTGGGAAAGGGCTCAGGGTATCTTTGCAAGGGATTACAGAACCTATCACTTTGACTGCCAACGAGAAATTCTTTGGTATAGGGTTTCAAGCTATTGCCGCTGATGTTAAATGGGATAATGAATGTAAGAAAAATGGATGGGTCCTACCTCAGCTGGTCCCACGTCTTGCCAGGACGTTTTGTTAAGCCAAGGTACATAGAAGAAGAAGAAGAGGCCTTCACGGCCGAAGAAATTGAAGAGACCTGCGGGGCAATGAGGCAAATGTTGTAAGAGGCTCACATGGTCCAACCGGGTGAAGGCTCAAGCACTGCTGAGGTGCAATATATGGTGCCCAATGCCAAGCTTCAAAACTGGAAGGCTACTTCGTTCCCAGTCAGGCGGGAATACCGGTAGTTCGGGTTTGCCATCTTTTCTGCATTCCGAGTTATTTCAGGGTGTAACTCGAATGCTTTTAGTTTATTGTCTTTTAAATTCTGATATAAACCCTCCTATCTTCAAATTTAATGAAATGAAATCAATATTTCATCTTCTATAAATCTCTTTATTTAGTCTTCCTGATTTTTGTTATTTTTCTTATATCTCTTTTCAGTTCTAATAATGCGGACTTAAATAACATGACATGCTTGTGGACTTCATGCCCAGATCTTAATACGCCGTCTAACCATGAAATAATGAATCAAGAACCAGAATATGATAAAGATGAGGCTTTTAGGGAAATAAACCGAGAACTGGAACAATTTGAGAATAAGCCTAAGACACTTAAATGAAACTGAGCCAGTTAACTTGGATAGTTCGGAAGAGGTCCAGGAAACCATGATAAGCATTCACGCTGATGAAAGAACTAGGGATGCATTGATCTAGCTTTTGTTCGAATTCAAAGACGTGTTTGCTTGGTCCTATGATGATATGCGAGGGCTGGGTATTGAATTAGTGGTGCACAAATTTCCGAATTATCCCGGTTACCCCTCTGTCCAACAAAAAAAGAGAAAATCTAGAACGTACATCAGCGACAAGATCAAAGAAGAAGTAACCAAATAGTTGAAAGCTAGTGTAATTCTAGTGGTCCGATACACCACGTGGTTGGATAATGTGGTCCCAGTGCCAAAGAAAGATGGAAAAACCCGAGTGTGTGTTGATTATCAGGATTTGAACAAAGCAAGCCCCAAGGATAAATTTCCATTACCAAACATTCACATCCTTGTTAACAATTGTGCCAAACATGAGATAGAATATTTCGTGGATTGTTACGCTGGGTATCACCAGGTTCTGATGGATGAAGAGGACGCAGAAAAGACGACTTTCACCACACCTTGGGGTACTTACTGTTACCAGTTCATGCCATTTGGTTTGAAAAACGTCGGGGCAACTGACATGAGGGCTATGACTGCCATCTTTCATGACATGATGCATTAGGAAATCGAAGTATATGTAAATGATGTAATCATTAAATCCAGAATGCAGGACGACCATGTGCAGCATCTGAGAAATTTCTTTGAACTTCTGCGTAAGTATGACTTAAAAATTAAATCTAGCTAAATGTGCATTTATAGTTCCATCTGGGAAGATTTTGGGGTTTATAGTCAGTCGGAGGGGCATCGAACTGGATCTTACAAAGATAAAATCTATTCGGGATTTGCCCCCTCCGAGAACCAAGAAAGAGGCCATGAGCCTGCTGCGCAGGTTGAATTACACCAGCATGTTCATTGCTCAGTTGACATCCACATGTGAGCCTATATTTAAGCTATTGAAGAAAGATGTGGCGGTTAGATGGACAGATGAATGCCAAGAAGCTTTCGAAAAAATCAAAGAATATCTGTTAAATCCGGCAGTGTTGGTCCCACCCAAACCTAGAAGGCCTTTGTTCTTGTACTTGACAGTGTTGGAAAATTATTTTGGATGTGTTCTTGGGTAACATGATGTGACCGAGAAGAAAGAATAAGCCATATACTATTTGAGCTAGGAGTTCACAAGTTATGAAGCCAAGTACACTTTGTTGGAAAGAACTTGCTGCGCCCTAACTTGGGTCGCTCAGAAGCTCCGACATTACTTGTTGGATTATACCACTTATCCATCAGCAGGTTGGATCCTTTGAAACATATTCCAAAAGCCGATGCCCACTGGAAGATTAGAAAAATAGCATATCCCTCTTACTGAGTTTGACATAGTCTATGTCACCCGCACGACAATGAAATCTCAAACCTTGGCGGATCACCTAGATGAAAATCCTATTGATGATGAATATCGACCCTTAAGTACCTACTTCCCGGACGAGGAAGTAAATTCAGTTGAGGTAACTTCGGAAAACACCAACACTTGGAAAATTTTCTTTGAAGGAGCTGTAAATGCAAAAGGTGTTGGGATTGGGGGAATCTTGATCTCACCCACGGGACAACACTATCCAGCCACCCTTCGTCTTCGGTTCTTCTGTACAAACAACACTGTTGAATATGAAACATGCATAATGGGCATGAACATGGCGATTGATATGGATGTAGAGGAGTTGTTAATCATGGGAGACTCCGATTTGATCATTAAGCAAACGCAACGGGAATGGGAAACTCGAGATGTCAAGCTTCTTCCATATAGAAAACATGTGGAAGATCTTAGCAAGAGATTTAAATCCGTTGAATTCAGGTATATTCCTCTATTTCACAATAATTTAGCTGATGCATTGGCTACCTTAGCTGCAATGCTGCCCTATCCGGGCAATGTCCGTATTGACCCTTTAGATATTCAAATCCGAGAAAGACATGGTTATTTTAACATGGTTGAAGTAGAACCTAATGTCCAACCATGGTATCATGATATTAAAAGGATCTTGAAAACAAAAGAATACCAGGAGCAAGCCAACGGAGACCAAAAGAGAACCATCAGAAGGCTCGCCAACAATTTCTTCTTAAGCGGAGAAGTTTTGTATAAAAGAACTCTAGATCTGAACCTGTTAAGGTGTGTGGATGCCAAAGAAGCTGAAAATATAATGAAGGAAGTGCATTCAAGAGTATGCGGTCCCCATATGAACGGATACATCCTCGCAAAGAAAATCCTGCGGGCAGGATATTACTGGATGACTATTGAGAAAGATTGTTTCAGTTTTGTCCGAAAATGCCATCAGTTTCAAACACATGGCGACTTGATTCATGCACCACCCTCAGAATTACATCCCATGTCATCACCTTGGCCGTTCTATGCCTGGGGGATGGATGTCATTGGGCCAATCGAGCCGAGAGCTTCAAACAGAAACAGATTTATCTTGGTTGCTATGGACGACTTCACAAAATGGGTCGAAGCAGTCACATTCAAAGCCGTCACTAAGAAAGCAGTTGTGGACTTTGTGCATTCCAACATTATCTGTCATTTTGGTATTCCAAAAACTATCATTACTGACAATGCTGCAAATCTAAACAGTCACTTGATGAGGGAGGTATGTGAACAGTTTCAAATCACACACCGTAATTCCGCCCCTTACCGACCCAAAGCCAATGGCGCCGTTGAAGCAACAAATAAGAACGTCAAGAAAATCCTCAAATCACACATCTAGGCAATGGCACGAGAAATTTCCTTTCGCATTATTGGGATATAGCACGACTGAGCGCACATCGGTCGGAGCTACGCCTTATTTATTTTTTTACGGCACTGAAGCCATAATACTTGCATAAGTCGAAATTCCCTCCCTTCGGATTATTATCGAAGCAAAAATTGAGGATAATGAATGGGTCAAAACACGACTGGAACAGTTAACACTGATTGATGAGAAAAGAATGGCCGTAGTTTGTCACGGGCAGTTGTACCAACAAAGAATGGACCGCACCTATAACAAGAAAGTGCGGCCTAGGAACTTCGAAGTGGGGAAACTCGTCCTAAGACGTATCCTCCCGCACTATGAGGAGGCGAAAGGAAAATTTTCCCCAAATTGGAAAGGTGCATAAATCATAAGAAAATTACTACCAAAAGGGGCATTGTACTTAGGGGACATCGAAGGAAATGACCTCGAAACGGCTGTCAATGCAGATGCAGTCAAAAGATATTATGTTTAACCTTTTCGTGATGTTGACGCTCTCCGATTGAAATGACAAAGGCTTTCATTCTCGCAATCCCAAAACACTATCAACTTTTGTAAACCCTTTTGAGCCATCTATCTTTCTTTCATCACCCTCCTTGGAACCAAAATCATGAAAAAAAAGATCATCAAAACCAAAACAAAAACAAAAATGTTTCCTTGAACTACGTTCGACTTGATTCCGAAAGGATATGTAGGCAGCCTCACTCTAGGGTTCAGTCACACCAAAAAAAGTTCCACATTTCCCCAAAAGTTTAAGTTGGAGCAAATGTTATGATAGTTCGGTGATGTTTTCGCCTGAAAGGTTCCAAAGTTGTAACTCAATACAAATTCTTTTAACCAAAATCCTATTCAAGTCCTTCCGATCATTCGACAAAGATGTTAAAAAATTGGAGGATACAATTATTTGGATCTAATGCAAGAAAATGAGAGAAATAAAATGAGAGAGTCTTATCGGTGAAATACCACACGAGCATCGTGAGGCAACGATAAGCAGAGCAATTGAAAATGAGAGAGTCTTGTTAGTGAAAACTCGCAAAGAGAACTATAAGAAGACGGCGAGAAGAGAAATGAGAGAGGTTAGTTGGTGAAAACCCGCAAAGGGCACCAATGATCGAAAAAGGATAATGGGTCACTGACATGGACATGGTTCAGGGAAAGGTTTCTCAATATCGAGGTAGTAGTTGGGATGAATTTCTGAGAGTCAGACGGTTGTTGCAAATATCGGTCATCTAGTCCAAGAGGCATGTCATGTTCATTGAAGGCCGCATACACTCCAGATAAGTCTTTCTCTCTTTTCTCCTCGAAAGGGATATTCCTTGTCTAAGAATATTTTCCCGTTATTTTGTTTATTATCTTTCAATCCCTCAGTCTAACTCTGTTCCTAAAGTAAGACAAAGAAAGTATGGAAAATCTGATTTATAGGGCTCTCATTTGACACGGGTTAGTATGTAAAAAGGCACCCATCCTCGTCAGGGGAATCAAGTCGATCTCTACTGGCCATAGGGGCCGATGCTTCAAACTCAAAAATCTTGGAGGGAGAAAACCAAATTAAAGTTCTATGAAGGAAAATGAAGGTGAAAAGGTTAAGTTCCGTGTAGCTAACCACCTCGGCAAGGTTTTGAAAAACCATGATCCTCAAACTCTCTGAAATCAAAATGTGAAGAAAAGCTAAAACGGAAGGCCGATAAAGGGAAAAATAAAATTGGAAAGGTTAAGTCCCATGAGACTAGTCGTTGCAGCAGAATTTAAGGAGCCAAAATTTCCCCGATGCTCCGGAAATCCAAAAGAAGAGCAAGCGAAAGACCTACGAAGGCAAAATAAAGTAAAAAATGTTGGATCCCACGCGACCAACCGCCATGTCAAAGTATCGAAAGACCAGGGTCTCCAAGGTTAGAAATGAAATCAACCCCCAGCAAGCAGCAGTTGAGATCATCGTCAAAAGGATGGGCCGAAATCAAGTGGCTGAAAAAATCAAGGCCGCAAAACCAACCACCATTTCAAACTGACAAATTGTTCTTTGTTTGAAAAATAGGAAATAGGTGCAACCCGAAAGCAACCTTGCGAGAAGCAGGTGTAACTAAAGGAAGCTTCGCAAGGGCTAGAAGTGGCTCTGCAGCGACAATTCCAAAAATGGGAAGTCTCCTCTAAAAATTCTTTCACGCATTTACTCATTCTCTGAAAATAAAATAAATAAAAAAAGAATAAGAAGAAGAAGAAATGATGTTGAAAACAATTCAAACCTAAAGTAGTATATGTTCTCCAATCCCTAGCTACACCTTTTTCAACATAGGGTCCCACTCCCGTTGACACCAGCATAACCTTGTGATCCTTTTCTGGACAACAACATAATCTGTTGATCTTTCCCAGATGCCAGCATAACCTGGTGATCTTTTTCTTGACAACAACATAACATATTGACCTTTCCCAGACCCCAACATAACCTAGTGATCTTTTTCTTGACAACATCATAACATGTTGATCTTTCCCAGACGCCAGCATAACCTGGTGATATTTTCCTGGAGACAACATAACCTGTTGATCCTTCCCAGACGCCAACATAACCTGGTGATTTTTTTCCTGACAACAGCATAACCTGTTGATCCTTCCCAGACGCCACCATAACCTGGTGATCTTTTTCTTGACAAAAGAATAACTTGTTCATCTTTCCCAGACGCCAGCATAACAAGGTGATCTTTTTCTTGACAACAACATAACCTGTTGATCTAACCTAGACGCCAAAAAAACCTGGTGATCTTTTCTTGGAAACATCATAACATATTGATCCTTCTCAGACGCCAGCATAACCTGGTGATCTTTTTCTTGACAACAACATAACCTGTTGATCTTTCCCAGACGCCAACATAACCTGGTGATCTTTTTCTTGACAACAACATAACCTGTTGATCTTTCCCAGACGCCAACATAACCTGGTAATTTTTTTTCCTGATAACAGCATAACCTGTTGATCTTTTCTTGATGCCAGAGTAACCTGGTGATCTTTTCCCTGAGAACAACATAACCTGTTGATCTTTCCCTGACACCAGCATAACTTGGTGATCTTTGTAACGACCCGACCGGTCATTTTGAGCTCTAGCGCATAATTCAATAGTTTGAGGGAGAGCAACTTCGTTTTAGGTGTTATGACTTGTAGGCATGGTAGGAACTGAATTTTAGGAAGTTCGGAATCGAATTGGAAAGAAAGTTCTCATTTCAGAAGCCTTAAGTTGGAAAAATTGACTAAGATTGGATTTTTGAGTAAACGACCTCGGAATCCGGATTTGAAGGTTCTAGCAGGTTCGTATGATGATTTCAGACTTGGGCGTATGTTCGGATCGGGTTTTGGATAACCTGGGAGCGTTTCAGCGTATATTGTGGAAGTTAGCATTTTAGAAGAAATTTCATAAGTTTGTGCTGAAGTGCATTTCATTGATATTGATGTCCGTTTGGGAATAACTCCGTATGGTGATTCTGGAGTTGGGAGTGCGATCGGAAGTGAATTCGGAGGTCCGTAGGTTATTTTGATGTGGCTAAAGATAGAAATTTGAAGGTTTTTGAGAAATCCGACTGGAAGTGATAATTTTGATATCGGGGTCGGAATGTGATTCCGAAAGTTTGATCAGGTCCGTAATGTTGGATGTGACTTGTGTGCAAATTTTGGGGTCAATCGGACGTGCTTTGATAGGTTTCGACATTGAATGTAGAACTTTGAAATTTCAAAGTTCATAAAGCTTGAATTGGAGTGAGATTCGGGTTGTTTGATGTGATTTAAGGCTTCGAGTAGGTCCGCATTATGTTTTGGAACATGTTGGTGTAATTGGACGAGGTCCCAGGGGCCTCGTGTGGATTCCGTGTGGTTTACAGATCAAACTTGAAGTTGAGAAAGAGCTGAAGCTGCCGGTGTCTGGTCTGACCGCACTTGCGATGCTTTGGCTGTAGGAGCGGAACCGTAGAAGCGGCCATAAGGTTCGCAGATGCGGGAGTGGAGTGGAGTTGGGAAACCGCAAGTGCGGGTGATTGGGCGCACCTACAGGCGCGTAGGTGCGATACTGGAGGCCGCATAATTGAAAAGGCGCAGGTGGAAGTAGGGTTTAGCAGAAGTGGATGCGCAGGTGAGGGCGAGTCGACGCAGGTGCGAAAGAGCTGGAGGCAGTGTGTTGTTTTAAAAACGGGAAATTGGCCATTCTTCTCCTATTTTCATTTGGTGTGGCCGATTGTGGAGAGCTTCAAGGGGAGATTTTCTTCAAGTATCACAAGGTAAGTTGTGCCAATTCATTTCAAGTTAAATACATGGTTTAGGTATGGATTTAAGTGTGAAATTTATGGAAAATTATGGGATTTGGAAGAAAATCTAGAATTTTTATTTGTGGATTTTGCCCACGAATTTGAGCATGAAAATTAGAGTAAATTATATATTTGAGTTAGTAAGGCTATGGGTAGAGTTTATCTTTGAGAAATTTTAGAATCCGAGCACGTGGGCCCAAGGGAAAATTGGTCAACTTTTCGAGCGGAGTTGGGAATTTATATAATTTAAATTGTTAGAAGTATTAGAGTATGTTTTCATTGGTTTTCCGTTATTTGTCTACTTTTGGAACGTTGTGCATTGATTTGAGTCATCGGAAGGGTTTGGAAGTCGGTTATGGAATTTTGGAGCGAGGTAAGTCTCCTTTATAACCTTGTGAGGGGGAATTATCCTTATAGGTGAACTAATTAAATATGTGCTACTATTTGTGGGGTTCTACATACGCACGAACTGATGGGAGTCCGTGCGTAGCTACTATTATGCTTTTCCGGGTAGTCTAGGACCCAAAAGCATATTTTATTTGTCGTACTTGTAACCTTATTGATGAAATTTAAAATGATTTAAATCCTATCGAATTTGACAAATGAATTTCTAGAAATGACTTAAATACTGTGACCATTAGAAGAGAAATTTTTCATTTCTTGAGTAATTGCTTCCCCGATATAGTCGGGGTAGGCTGTTTGATTGTGTATGCTTATGCATGACCGCTTCGCAATATATATTTCGCGAGCGGAGTGATTCTTTCCACTACTCTCATGGGAGCAGGCCATACGCCGCGGCAGGTTTATAGATGCATCTATGGTTCGCGCCGTTCGACCCTTCGGCAGTGCACATTTTAATATTGTTGGCTCGGGCCGTTCGATTCTCGGCATTTCATGTGCATGATATATGCTATATACCATATGTGATTTGGACTGTTAAATTTCCTTAAGAATGTAACTGCTAAATGAAATGATGGAAAACTGAGAATTTATGAATTTATGGAAACAATTGTTCTTTCCTGTTATTATTTGTTATTTGATTTTAATACTCATGTTTGACATCACACATTGATTCTATTGAATTGGCCTCTAGCAAGTGTCAAATTTGACCTCTCGTCACTACCTCTTCGAGGTTAGGCGGGATACTTACTGAGTACACGTTGTTTTCGTACTCATGCTACACTTGCTGTGCCTTTTTATTGCACAGGTACATTCATAGCTAGTGGCTCTGCTTGACGTAGTGATGTGGCTGACTTGGAGACTTAGACGAGCTACACCATCCGTAGACGACCCGCATCCGACAGAGTCTCCCTCAGATGTATTGTATTTTTTTATTTTAAATTTCTTGTCCAGTTTGTATTCCGGAAAAGTATTATAGTACATGTATAATTCCTAGAAATTTGCTCATGCACTTGTGACACCGGGTTATGGGATATGTGTTTGGGATGTATTTTATTAAAATGGATTGTTAAACTATCGTATTTAGTTAGCAAATTTTATTCGATTATTATGTAATAAAGTGAAAAGTAAAATTTCAAAATATTACAATAGGAATTTAATTCAACTATTCAGTGATTGGCTTGCCTGACAATGATGTCCGGTGCCATCATGACCTTAATGGATTTTGGGTCGTGACAATTTTTTTCCTGGCAACAGCATAACCTGTTGATCTTTTCTCGACACCAGCATAACCTGGTTATCTTTTTCCTGACAACAGCATAACCTGTTGATCTTTTCCTGATGCCAGCATAACCTGGTGATCCTCTTCCGGACAACAACATAACCTATTGATCTTTTCCTGACGCCAGCATAACCTGGTGATTTGTTTCTTGACAACAACATAACCTGTTGATCTGGTGATCTTTTCCTTACGACAACATAACCACTCGATCTTTTCCAACATAGGGTCTCCAATCCCTAGTTGATTTTACTTTTAGACATAGGGTATCCACCCCCTAGTCTACATTCACTCCGGGTACACCATTTCCGACCTTTCATTGCTTTCAATAAAAAAGTAGTATAGATTTTATTATAATAACTCACGAAATTTTCCTAGTGAAAACTGGGGCAGAAAATTTCGTTCGTTTATTCTTGGTTTTGCGCATATTAAAATTTAGGACAATGGATTCGAGACTAAGGGTGTAATGTGGTCCGGTTCAGATCCGGGACCGGCCCAGGCCCGCCAGCCCATATGAGTTTTGGGCTAAACAGGCTAGCCCGTATGGTCCGGGCCCAGGCGATTCTCAAGGCCCATGTGGGCCGGTCCTTATGGTGGAGCCCGTAAGCCCGAGATCGTTTAGCCCGGGACCGACTTCCATACGTGGGCAGGTTCAACCGGGCCTAACGGCTAGTTTTTAAAAAAAAAAAAAAAATTTCAAAAAATTGGCCAACGGTTGAATATTTAGAAAATAGTCATTCGCCTATTAATTTAGCCTTTTGGCACTTTCAAAAATAGCCATTTGCCCCCCAAACTTTGTTTTAACCCCAAACTTTTTATAATTACACTTTTTCCCTATTCTCACTATAAATACCCCCTCATTCTTTCATTTTTTCTCACAAAATCATCAATCTCTCTCTTTAATTTTCTTCTATAATTGCTTACTTTATTATTGCAATTTGTGAAAAATTGACAAGTTGGTGAATTGAAGTATTCAAGTCTTCAACGATATACAATTTTCAAGAAGTTGTTCGCCAATTCGGTAAACTCGCTCCAACTCTTAAGTTTTAATATTATAGTTTTGTTTGTTTTACTTTGTATAATTATAATCAATATGAACTTTTCCTTGAAATTTTTTTTTGGTAAGAGTAAGGGAAAATCTAAAATTGGTGAATCTAGTGGCCAAGCTACTCCTCCTCCCCCGACTCCCCGACCCGAACCTGTTACCTGTCCTCAACTATAAATACCCCCTCATTCTTTCATTTTTTCTCACAAAATCAGAAATCTCTCTCAATCTCAAACTCAAATTGAAGTCTTCAAGTCTTCACTCATCTCTTATTTCTAAAACTCAAATTCTCAATTCAAGTTAAATCAAGCTCGGTGATTCTAGAGTGCGTTCATTTGTTCGAGAACACTTTAATGTGGTAGAATAAAATGAAGAATTTTACATAGTAAAGTGCAAGAACTGTGGTCGAGTCTACACTTGTCGTCCAAAGTTGGAGGGCACGGGCTTTTTAAGGAGGCATATAAAGAGTTGTCTTGCGCGTTCTCCAGACATTCGTATTTAAGATTTTAAGTTTATCTCAGATAATTTGTGTTATTTTAAAATTATTAGACGTATTATGCTTAATGTTGTAGTTTGATAGATTAATTTGAAGTATTATTAGTTTACTATGCAATGAAAAGTGCAAGTTTGAACTTTAAAGTATTGCCATTTTTTGTTTATGTCATAATAATAAAAATTATAACGCATTCCCTTGAATATCTCTTTATAATTTTTTTGTGTTTAAATTTGAATTACAAGATTTAAGTTACAATTATATAATATAATTTACAAGAAATTTCCTTAGATAAAAAAAATTACAAAAGAAAAATAGCCCGGCCCACTAAGGCCCGTGGGCCCACCCACTTAGCCCAGACCCATATGGGCTGGTTACACCCATTAGGACAATTTAGCCCGGGACTGTTTGGCCCAGGACCGGTTGGGACCAGGCTGCTAGAGCCCGGGACCGTTTGGCCCGGCCTATATAGCCCATTTAGGCCCGGGGCCGGCCCAGATTACAGCCTTATTCGAGACGACCAAAAGAACAAGTTTCGATCCAGAATAAAAGAAAAGACGAAAAAGAGAAGGCCCTACCCCAAAGTATGGAAGTGGAAAAGACGGGGACTTCTCAGGACGAGATTAGAGTCATCCGTTCCGCCTTGATCTAGAAGACGAGAAGATGAAACTAGCATCTGCGGCTGACAAGCATCAAGATCCGGGTCAGATTCAGCAAAATCCAAGACTCAAGACCAAGCCTTAGAGTATGTAGTAAGTACCCGCCTAACCTCGATGAGGTAGTGACGAGAGGTCGAATTTCACACTTGCTAGAGGTCAATTTAATAAAATCAAGGGTGACACTAAGAAAAGATATCATGAGTAATTAATAAATAATGATAGGAAATAACAACTTCTTCCACAATACCAATTTTAAATATTCGTCATTTTAGTTGACAACTTATAATTCGAGGCCAGTAAACAAGTAAAATCACAAAAAGTACACAGCAAATATCATGCGCAAGTAATGCCAAGGGTCGAACGGCTCGAACTAACGATAAATGTAAACTGTGCACTGCCGAAGGGTCGAACGGCTTGAACCATAAATATATCTATTACCCCGCTCTCGAATCGTACATGCAATGCAGTCAAGTATAAATAATAGAGTTACCCCGCTCGCGAATCATACATGCGACACAGGTACTCATATATATACACACATTCAAATAGTAAATCAGGAGTTCATCAATGGGTATTTATCCAAGGGAAATCAATTCTCTTTTTAGATGATTAAGAAAATAATGTTTAACCTTATTAGGTATTCATTTACCAATTTGATAATATTAAACAGTCTAATTTTATCCGCAAAATTATAGGTACAGCAGGTAAGGCATGCTAGTGGGTCCTACACTACCCAGACACAAGCATAATAGTAGCTACGCATTGACTCCCATCACCTCGTGCGTACGTAGCCCCCTCAGAGATAGTGGCACATAATTAATTAAATCACCTATGGGGAGAATTCCCTCTTATAAGGTTAGAAAGGAGACTTACCTCGCTCCGAAGATTCATAACCGGCTTCCAAACCCTTCCGATGACTCGAATCAATGAACAACGCCCCAAAACTAGCCAAATAATGGGCAAACCAATGAAATTATACTCTAATACTTGTAACAAGTCAATTTATATAAATTCGTAACTCCGCTCGGAAAGTTGACAAACTATCCCTCGGGCCCTCGTGCCCGGATTCCTAAATTTTTCGAAGATAAATTTTACCCATACCCTCACGAACTCAAATATGTAATTACCTCTCAATTTCACGCCTAAATTCTTGTTAAAAATCCAAAAATACCAATTATAGGTCTTTTCCTCAAACCCCAAAATTTTCTACAAATTCCACACTTAAATCCGTACCTAAACCATGTATTTAACTTGAAATGAGTTGGAACAACTTACCTTGTGATACTTGAAGAAAATCTCCCCTTGAAGCTCTCCAAAATTGCCCATACCAAGTGAAAATGGGAGAAAAATGGCCAATTTTCCGTTTTAAAAATAACACACTGCCTCCAGCCCTTCCGCACCTGCGCGCCCGCAGGTGCGCCCAAGCATCCGCACACGCGGCTTCCTCCTTCCCAGCCAGGCTCCGCACCTGCGCTCCCTTGTCTGCATCTGCGCCTTCGTAGGTGCGAAAATAGCCTCGCACCTGCGCCCTTAGTCAAGCCAGCAACCTCCGCATCTGCGACACCAAAGCCGCATCTGCGGCCAAAATCTCGCAGATTCGGTCACACCAGACACCAGCAGCCTCAGCTTTCTATCAACTCCAATTTCGATCCGTTAACCATCCGGAATCTGCCTGGGGCCGCCGGGACCCCGTCCAATCACACCAACCTGTTCCAAAACATAATGCTCGAGGTCTCAAATCTTTATGAACTTGAAATTTCCAACTTCTACACTCGATGCCGAAACCTATCAAATCACGTCCGATTGACCCCAAATTTTGCACACAAGTCACATTCAACATTACGCACCTGCTCCAACTTTCGGAATCGGAATCTGACCCCGATATCAAAATTTCCACTTCCGGTCAAACTTCTTAAAAACCTTCAAATTTCTATCTTTAGCCAAAAAAAATTCTAAAATAACCTATGGACCTCCGAGTTCACTTCTGATCGCACTCCTAACACCAGAATCACCATACGAAGCTATTCCCAGACTCGGAATTCCAAACGGACATCAATAACACTGCAATGCACTTCAACCCAGACTTATGAAATTTCTTCTAAAATGCTGACTTTCACAATATGCGCCGAAACGCTCCCGGGCCATCCGAAACCCGATTCGAACATACGCCCAAGTCTAAAATCATTATACGAACTTGCTGGAACCTTCCAATCCTGATTCTGATTTCGTTTACTCAAAAATCCAATCTTAGTCAATTCTTCCAACTTAAGACTTCTGAATGAGAATATTTCTTTCCAAATTGACTCCTAACTTCCCGAAATTCAACTCCAACCACGCCTACAAGTCATAATACCTGAAATGAAGCTTCTTATGGCCTCAAACCGCCAAACGACGCGCTAGAGCTCAAAACGACCGATCGGGTCGTTACATTCTTCCCCACTTAAAAATACGTTCGTCCTCGAACGTCCTGAGAACTCTTTTGGAGTTATCTGAAATCACGGTTTAACACCTCATGCACCTGCCCGTGCTACCACAACCCGGTTGAGTATATTTGTTCGAAAAAATCTGAAGATATCCTCTTTTATCCATATGATAAGCTCGGAAGCCAATTTTAACATCCGAAATTCTCAACTGGGCCTGTTTCCAACATATGAACACCAAATTAATCACTAAACGAGGTACTAGTACGTGACTGCATGCCTCCGCTGAATTAGCACCATGCACCGCATAATTCATCATTTAACCATAATGACATTCCTGATCTTAATAGCCAAAATTCCATGAATCTGATGCTCCCAATGCACCTTATGGCATATATAGGTCCTTCTGTAATGCTTATGATACCACCACAACGGAGGAGATTGTAGAAATTCCTAACCAACTGCAGAGTTAACCAATCATTGAATCTTTCCCCTTGACTAAAATCATCACTCATTACGAACCAAATAATAATAATTGTCCTTTAATATACTTCGCATAATCTTATCGCACTGATCCTTGATCCAAAAATCTTGTCTAACCCAGTATGAACTGCTCATGCAACAAATCACCCCAGACATGACCAACAGTCTCACATGATGCCACAATGTGCCAATAGGCCACAACTGGAACGCGATACATAAATAAATGACTCAGGAAAGGACTACTCAACTCGCACAACTATTATGAACTTTCCTCCGAAAATAGGAAGCAAAACACACAAAATAGAATTTAGAGAATCGTACTCAACATCACACTGTTGCGGCGTGCAACTCGATCCAAAAAAACATACCCGTGGCGGCGTGCCACCTGATCCAATAATAAAATTCACATAAGGAGATACACATCGAGCTGAATTGCTCACTTTTACAAAATAGTGAATATTGGTCACAAGCACGCTAAGTGCATAATATCATCTTGGGGAGACCGATAGAGCCATAAGCTACTACAACTCAAGCACAACTGAGGTGCGATATATAGTCTGAATCTCAAGAGCTATCCTGCTCACATAACATCATCACTACGTCGAATCTCAACACATAAGGAATTATCAAGTCGTTTCCCAACTCACAGGGCACAATAGAATATTACATGGAATGAACGAAGATGGAAAAACATATGATGTTCTAATACCCCTCCAAGAGGAGCGCTATACTGAAACCAACCCATCTGACTCACATGGGGTCCATAATCATATTAAAATCCATTCACAACCCTCAAGCCGATTTCGATCGCATCGAACTAGGCTAATAGCCTTACCTAGGTCCATAAGACACCACTTTTCTCATAACACACAAGAACAACCGTCATAGCTGGGACAAACATCCCACAATCCACAACAAAAATGAACTGAGAGCCTTCTAGTCATAAATTCTCAAATAAGCAATATAATCTTCAATTCATTAAGTGACTACATGTCACACTTACACAGTCTTCCCGTGGAACACACTTCCACGACCTCATACACTAGATAACAAGTCTGCACATCCATACCACCGGCCACATTAATGTTGTAAAGCAAAATTCAAGAATTCATAACCAGTATGCAAAGCCTCTTTCACAAAACACCACTCTCAGGAGACGCCGAAGACAGTACCATCTTACTCTAAACATTCAAATCCCTTTCCTGCTCACCTGAGCTCGTGACATTCTTGTCAACACCAAACCGCAACCTTGATTCTTTCTTCAAAATTTCGTACCGTTCACTACACTTAACATGCCAATATGCATTTGCACATGATTTCGTCATAACTCTTGAATTGCTTATAGGGTAAACACTTCATCATATACAGAACTTTTACTTAACTCAATTTAAGAGGACCATCACAACACACGAGTGAATTCCCATAATAACCAAACATGCAAATCCTCAAACTCCACCTCCGTAAGACATAACTGATTCACCCGTATACCCCAATTGGAACTGATATGAAACTTAGTCGCACAATCAACTCACCAACAGCTGACCCTCCCACTTGGATCAAGCCATAGATCAAGATGAATAATAAATCATAATGCCCATATGCTACCACCACCACAATATCGCATTGAGATTCAATTAGACCTTTCATAATCTCATATAACACGACCTATCTTATACCTTAATTCAATTAGCACTCACCTTAGGAATGATGTTAACTCCAAATCAACACATAGCAACTCAATTCGCACTCACTTCGAGTGACTTCATTCCACGAAACCAGTTCGTCTCCAAGCCCATGAATCGCTTCATGCTCTCCTTGCACGCATATTCAAATATTCGATTGGTATACCCATTCCGATAACCCTTCTACAAACCCGAAGTCATTTTCTCCCTTTTTCTTCCAAATGCTACTTTGCACGTCGACGATAACATAGAACACTCCAACCATATTCTCTTTTTCATAATTCCGCTGCAAAAGCTCGATTCTTAACCATACTATGGGCTTGAGATACTTAGACAACACATTCTAACCCTTGAATCTACTAGGACCGTTGTTGAGAGTCACCGACTCTGGCTTGGTCCCGAACATAATCAACTCCATGGCTTCGCTGGCATTTGGACACCCATCTTGAATAAGCACCTGACTGAATCACTTCCCTTGCAAATTACCTCTGTACTAAGCATAAATCCTGAATCTTTCAGAAGCCTAAACTTGGTTCAATAAGGCCAACCCTTGCACACATTTATCAAACCCTATGCTCAATTACCACTCCTGTCTTCATCTCTTAGCTGTAATAACCCACTAATATGCCGATAACTAGAATTATCACCAGTAGATAACAGTGAACCCAATCATAGGCGGTGAGACTCTCCCGCTTATCCTGAAGCTACTACTACACACTCCAGAACCCACCAAGATCCTTTCTTCATTGTTGGAATAATCTTGCACATCCAACTCGTTCAATTCTTTGGAATTCTTCTGTTAGCATTTCATAAACACTCTGAATCTCTAGCATCATTCATATATTCGGCCTCTTACTGAATAATCAGTAAAATCCCTCACACAAACTCCGCCAACCACGCAACCACTGACCTGATCACAGAAGATAACCCACTTGCAAAAATTACTAACTGACACCCTCCAGCGACGCTGCACTGCACAATCTCTAAGACATCAATACCCCATCCTATGCCCGTTCTCATTTACCAACTTTACCAGTCCGTCCGCTCCTCATGGACATCTACTAATTGCGCGACAATATCTTCAAGTTCGCAGCTATATTGCATCCTTCTTCATATCTAACAACTCCTTTCTCTTACATCCTATCTCCCGTCGTCATAGCCAATATTTCAATTTAAGCTCGTGGACCTAATCACCGTCCACTAGAATTCCCAAATCACACAAAACTTATCCTCAAGATGTGCATCTATCTTACCACAGAACTCATATGTGATGCTGCCACTCTCCCGCTTTGGTCAAAGTCACCCCTTTAACTAACCACTTGACTTCTGTTTCTTAAACCTGGCCTTCTAGAAATTCATCCGCCACCTGACACTTCTCACATGTCTCCCTTCATCGTATGTTGCCCAGTTGTTGCCTCAAACATATATCATTCTTTATAGCACTTAAACAAGCAGATCACCACAACTTCAACCTTCCCGAAGATCATCTTTCTCGAGCCGCCTGCATTAGAAACACCTATTAAATCCTGAACCACCGCACACCACGATGTTTGGCAGCCGCTTCTTCAATACTACTTCACAATACCCTGACCCAATGCAACCAAAGAAACCATAGCACCAACGAACTTAACACATTCTATTCGATCAAAGACAACGATACCACATCACAGATGAAAATTCCACCTCGCTTGAAAACACCAAGTCTTATTACTCGTTCAATCCAAATTTGAACATTCATAGTTCAATTGCCTTTCCTCCGTCGAAACTAAAATACTAAAATCTCGAAACTACGCTATGAGAAGACCTTCTTTCAAGTCATTCATTTCCCAGACATATGGGCAGGAATCCTACCATCATATTAACACAGTGCGATGGCCATTCGTAAGCATCTTTACAACCTGAGCATAGCCTCAAAGCTCTCAGAAATAAAACTATTGCTGAAACAACATAATATCCTTCCGCACAACAACGACAATATCCCCAACCAACTATGCATGGAAAAACTTCACGCACCATATCTGTAGTACCATTAACATTCCTCAAATTACCGATTCATAGCAAGCACTTCGCGGCGCGTAAGATTGAGTAAGAAGAAACGTAGGCATAAGCCTCAAAGGAATAAAATCGCATGATGAGGAATCAAGAATGGAAGTTCTCCTAATAGCCCTGTAGCCTCTCGAAGATAAGTACAGACATCTCCGTACTGATCCACAAGAATCTACTAGACTCGCTCATGACTCATGAGACCTAAGGGAACCTAGAGCTCTAATACCACGCTGTCACGACCCAAAATCCATCAAGATTGTGATGGCACCAGACTCCATTGTCGGGAAAGCCAACACTCATTAGATAATTGAGATTCCTGTTTTAGTATTTTTGAAATCGTTACTTTTCATTTCATTATATGAAAATCAATAAACATTTACGGAGTAAATAACAAGGTTTTAACACTTCAATTAACAAATACATCTCACAATCCTCCCAGAACCCGGTATCACAAGTGCATGGGTAATTTCTAAGAAAAATCAATTGAAATACAATAACTGTCCAGATTACAAATGGGACAGCAAAGAAAGTACAATACATCTGAGGAAGACTCTGTTGGCTGCGGGTCGTCTTGAGAGAAGAAGCTCTCCTAAGTCTCCAGATCAGCCACATCACCACGTCAAGCGGGGCCACTAGATTTACAAGTAGATATGCAATAAAAATGCACAACAAGTGTAGTATGAGTACGAAAACAACGTGTACTCAGTAATTATCCCGCCTAACCTCGAAGAGGTAGTGACGAGAGGTCAAATTTGACAATTGCTAGAGGTAAATTTAATAAAATCAAGGGTGACACTAAGCATAGATATCATGTGTAATTAATAAATAATGATAGGAAATAACAACTTCTTCCACAATACCAATTTTAAATTTTCATCATTTTAGTTGACAACTTATAATTCGAGGCCAGTAAAAAATTAAAAATCACAGAAAGTACGCAGCAAATATCATGCGCAAGTAATGCCGAGGGTCAAACGACTCGAACTAACGATAAATGTAAATTGTGCCTCCCGAAGGGTCGAATGACTCGAACCATAGATACATCTATTACCCCGCTCACGAATCGTACATGCGACACGGTCAAATATAAATAATAGAGTTACCCCGCTCAGGAATCATACATGCGACACAGGTACTCATATATATACAAACATTCAAATAGTAAATCAGGTGTTCATCAGTGGATATTTATCCAAGGAATTTCAATTCTCTTTTTAGATGATTAAGAAAATAAAGTTTAACCTTCTTAGGTATTCATTTACCAATTCGATAATATTAAACAGTCTAATTTTATCAGCAAAAGTACAGGTACAACAAGTAAGGCATGCTAGTGGGTCCTAGACTACCCAGACACAAGCATAATAGTAGCTACGCACGGACTCCCGTCACCTCGTGCGTACTTATCCCCCATAGATAGTAGCACATAATTAATTAAATCACCTATGGTGAAAATTTCCTCTTACAAGGTTAGAAAGGAGACTTACCTTGCTCCGAAGATTCATAACCGGCTTCCAAACCCTTCCGATGATTCAAATCAATGCACAACGCTCCAAAACTAGCCAAATAACGGGCAAACCAATGAAAATATATACTCTAATACTTGTAACAAGTCAATTTATATAAATTCCCAACTTCGCTCGAAAAGTTGGCAAAATTTCCCTTGGGCCCACGTGCCCGAATTCCTAACTTTTTCGAAGATAAAGTTTACTCATAACCTCACGAACTCAAATATGTAATTCCCTCCCAATTTCACGCCTAAATTCGTGGTAGAAATCCAAAAATACCAATTCTAGGTCTTTTCCTCAAACCCCAAATTTTTCTACAAATTCCACACTTAAATTCGTACCTAAACCATTTATTTAACTTGAAATGAGTTGGAACAACTTAACTTGTGATACTTGAAGAAAATCTCCCCTTGAAGCTCTCCAAAATCGCCCACACCAAATGAAAATGGGAGAAGAATGGCCAATTTCCCGTTTTAAAAAAACACGCTGCCTCCAGTCCTTCCGCACCTGCAGTAGCCTCGCCCGCACCTGAGCGCCCGCAGGTGCGTCCAAGCATCTGCACCTGCGCTCCCTTGTCCGCATCTGTGCCTTCGCAGGTGCGGAAATAGCCTCGCACCTGCGCCCCCAGTCAAGCCAACCACCTTCGCATCTGCGACACCAAAGACGCATCTGCGGCCAAAATCTCGCAGGTGCGGTCATACCAGACACCAGCAGCCTCAACTTTCTCTCAACTCCAATTTCGACCCATTAACCACCCGCAATCTACTCGAGGCCCTCAGGACCCCGTCCAATCACACCAATATGTTCCAAAACATAATGCAGACCTGCTCGAGGCCTCAAATCATATCAAATAATATCGAAACAATGGATCACAACTCAATTATATCTTTATGAACTTGAAATTTTAAACTTCTACACTAGATGCCGAAACCTATCAAATCATGTCCGATTGACCCCAAATTTTGCACAAAAGTCACATTCAACATTACGGACCTTCTCCAACTTTTAGAATCGGAATCCGACCCCGATATCAAAATTTGCACTTCCGGTCGGACTTCTTAAAAACCTTCAAACTTCTATCTTTAGCCAAAAAAATTCTAAAATGACCTATGGACCTCCGAATTCACTTCCGATCGCGCTCCTAACACCAGAATCACCATACAGAGCTATTCCGAGACTTGGAATTCCAAACGGACATCAATAACACTGAAATGCACTTGAACCCAGACTTATGAAATTTCTTCTAAGATGCTGACTTCCACAATATGCGCCGAAACGCTCTCGGGCCATCCAAAACCCGATCTGAACATACGCCCAAGTCCTAAATCATCATACGAACCTGCTAGAACCTTCAAATCCTGATTCTGAGGTCGTTTACTCAAAAATCTAGTCTTAGTCAATTCTTCCAACTTATGGCTTTTGAAGGAGAATTTTTCTTTCTAAATTGACTCTGAGCTTCCCGAAATTCATCTCCGACAACGGCTCCGAGTCATAATACCTGAAATAAAGCTCCTCATGGCCTCAAATCTCCAAACGACGCGCTAGAGCTCAAAATGACCGGTCGGGTCGTTGCATCACTTTTGAAGAAGTTTATCCTCAACTCCTTCATTAGTGATTAACTATTAAGCTTAAATAATTAATTAGGTCAAATTTAGTCAACTTAATAAATAACTTAGCCCTTAACACTAAAGGTTAATTTCAAGGGTATTTCTGGGTAGTTTAGGAATTCTAGGTGAAGAATCTTGGCTGTAATAGTTCTAGAAACTTCTAGAATGAGGATAAACATCAAAAATAAAATAAGAAAGTTACTAAATCAGATTTTTCTAGGTAAAACAGTAATTTTCAGGAATAAAAAGGCTGTAAAATACAAGAACTTTCTAAAAATGATACAGCTGTCCTAGCTGTTACAAATATGCTGAAAATAGGATAAGGAGGACATCTGTACTGTACTATTTTTAGATTTTAAAAGATAAGGAATATTATTAAAATATGATCACCTTAGGTACCCTATATATAGACTCCTATATTCTGAAAAAAAGGACACACAATTTTAGATATCGACTCTGAAAATTCACAAGAAAATTCTACACACACACACTGCTCTAAAAACACACATGCCCTCAAAAAATTATGCTGAAAACCTACTGAAAATACCTTACTGCACTAAAATAGTCCAAAACACTGAAAATACTGACATGGATATAGAAATTATTCTGAAAAATGGGTCTTCTTCTAGTTGTAGTTTCTTCTAAAAATTGGTCTTTTCTGCTTCAAAAACTGGTTCATTGAAGCTGAATTTCTAGGTTTCTTTCTGGGTTTTTGCTGCTGGTTTGTTGTGCTATTTCAAAGCTCACAAACTTATGGTTTTATTTACCTTTATTTAGTCAAGTTTTCTTGCTGTTTTCATTTTTATTTTTAAGGTATATATCTATGCTCACTTTAAATGGAACTTTGTTTAAATCTGCTCTATGTCCGCATCTCTTTGTGTTTTAGCTATGCTTTCAAATTATGTATATTAGTTCATGATTGTTCCTTGCTTGTGCTTTTGGGTTGTATGAATAGATTATGTGTTCGAATCTTGTTTTAAATTTCTGAAAAATGACAGCATGTATAAAAACAACATTTAAAGAGGTGGATCTGACCACAAATTGGTCAGATTCACCCCATATAAATGCATAACCTTTTTTCATGTTTTTTTTTGTTGTTAAAAAAATCAGTAAAATTGCAGGTATTTGATATATGGTTAAAGCTATGAGCAACTCTAGTCTGATTAAGGCTGAAGCAGCAGTAATTTAGAATTGCTATTTAGTTTAGGACATTTATTTTCATGTATGATATAAAAATTATATTCTTATGACCATGTAAAAGCTTCATCTTTGTGAAAATATCTTCCCTCCCTTTTCATTCGGGGCTATTGTAATAGACTGAATCATCTTATTATTTTCAATAACTTAGATTCCTACTTCTAAATTGAATATAGGAATTGGGTCAAACTTGTAAAAGTGGCCCAATAAGACTGAACAAGTCTAAACCCAGGTCATTGGGCCTGGGGTATAAGCCCAATGATTTGGATACATTACTGTATTCCCAAAGTATTAATATATATCTGACTTAGTTAGTAACAACTTTAAATTTTGTTCAAATGCCTTGTTTATATATATGTGCTCTGGTATGGATTGATGTTCGGCCAGACAACATGTTTGTCTTTTTTAGAAATTGTATAAAAGGTACTGGCCTAGTATGCTTAGCACGAAAACTGGGCCAGATTTCTAATACCTTTCAGGTAGCCCATGTCCTTAACTTACAAAAAACTTAGTTTTAAAAGACTTGGAACAAACATACATGTTTGTAGTCCATTTATGTCAATAAAATCCAAAAACGTGCAGGTTGTGCTTAGAAATGGCTAAAACGTGGCTGGCCCAGTACCTAGGCACGAGTCTGGGCCAGATTTCCAATACCTATAATAGGCCCATTCCTTTCATTTAGGGCCAGAAATATTTAATGGTCAGTGCTGGAAGTCTATTAAACCCAAACAACTTCCTGAATTAGCTTTACAAATAACTTAGGAAAAACAAAAAACTTATGAAAAATAATAGTTTGCTTTATATATATATAATTAATTAAAACAGCATGACTATGGGTACGACTCCCGTGGCATAGTCGTGATATATAAATTCTACTCGGGTTTGCATTTTATGCTACCCGACCACAACTTCGAACAATAACTAAAATCAACACGTTATAAATTACGGGTGAATTTCATGTGGCACGATTTGCAACGTGTCCAAAAACAACAAGTGTACGCCATCGTTACTTGTTTTAGAATAATTCCATAAATATTAAAAGCGGTTCAAAAGGTTTATAAATGCACAATAGGTTAAAACATGTAAACAATCAGATATTCGGCCAATTATTAATAGTTAAGTTACCGTGATAGAACCATGGAATTCGGGAGTGCCTAACACCTTCTCCCGGGTTAACAGAATTTCCTACCCGAATTTATGGTTCTATCGCACCCCCCTTTTTCCTCACGGAGATCGGGGTTCATGACATTTTGGTTGAGGAAACTCGTTCCTTTTTGGGAAAGGGGTTTGCATTTTTGAAGAGTCGCCACCTAAGAATTTTTTAGGTGCATTAGGGCACCTAAGGGGTTCATCTACAACTACGTTGTTAACCAGAGATAGGGTAAGGGCTTGAAATTATCCTAAGGGGAAGGTGTTAGGCACTCCTCAGGATCCACAAGTGTGGTTCCCGGCCAAACAACTTTATTGTGAATTTGTACAGTTTCAGCAAACAAACAAGTAGGGCCCAAATAATAGGGGATTTAAGTCTTAAGTACACAGATGTTCGAAAAAAAACATTAATGAAGAACTAGCTTTTGAAAAGAATTACAATCTAAGCATATTTATAAAAACAAAAGAGTCAAGGGATGCCCGAGGTTTGTTTATAATATGGATCACATCAATGCAATACCCGGTATGACACTCCTCGAAGTGGGGCTACACGTGGTATTAGCGTACCGGTCATCATATCCATATTCTACCCTTTTCCATCCCATAAAGGTAACTAAAGTGTGTGTTGGTCACGAACTCTATTGCATGCTGTTACCCGGCCCTTTCCTATTAGTCCTGGAGGAAATTAGGACTTCTATCCTAAAGGGAGGTTTCTCGGTATACCCTCAGTTCTTAAAGATAAAAATGGTAGGGCGACATATAATAAACAAGTAGGACTTGCAAGTAAAGGAGAGCATGTAAAGCAGATAGAGGCTCAAGTATTCCTCCACATGTATTGCACATAAACAACATGTTCCATACACAAATTAAGGTCTAGGTTTAGTGCCTAATAATGGTGTCTAAATGATAATAGTAGAATCGGTTTCATTACATAACTCAGAGAGGAAGTCCTAATCAGGCTGGCCTACTTATTTTTACATGCTAATAGTAACATAGTCACACAGAAAGATCTGGTTTTATTTAAGAGTTGATTACCTAAGTCTTGCCTAGATGTAAAATAACATGCAACAGTTGTACTGATTTGTTAAGGATTCCATATTATCAATCCTAATAGCATGTGATTCTAAGTGTTTACAAAAGACTGACTACCAGTTTATTAGAACAGGGGACTGTTTAGGACATGTGTTTAAACTAAGTGTAGTAAGCGAGTATGATCCTATTGCATGATGTCTAATGCAGCATGATCACTTAAACATGGGTTTCTAAATGCATACAGAATCACTGAATTATGCACAACTTCAGGAACATCATAGGTGATAGTTTCTAATATGTTTACTTAAAAACAAGATCTCTAAGTGCGTAGGCATGGTAAAACATGATTGCAGCTTTGTTAACATAATTATTCTAAGGCATGCTTTTTAGATTATATTTCAGAATACATGGACATGATCATATGGTAGCGGTTTTTTTTTGTTATTATTAATCCTATGAACATGATTTCTAAGTGAAGGCAATGAATAATGATATGTTGAAAGAAAAGCAGATATATGAACCTAAGTGACATGGTATCTAAATGCATGGCATACTTGATATGTTATTCCTACACATTATTACTATTTCCCAAATAGAAAAGTAAACATCGAAACATGATTTCTACCCATACTTATACTATATCATGCATATCCCCACCCATTTCCACTATCCAACCCCAGAATCATTTTTACAAATAATTATTACAAGCCTCTGAATATGAATTACATAATTAAAAATAGGAAAAGAATAAGTTAACTATATAGGGAGCCTTCCATAATAGGCCCAAGTTTCCAGATCCTCAATGCCATGGACCGTTATTTCACAACCTTTCATAATCCGGGTGTGTCAGAGTTCCCTAAGGATCTCAGAGGATCCCGAGCAGTGCTCACACCTAGATTTCATAGCCAAGATGGAGAAGTGCAGTGTGGAAGATCCAGCTCTTGTGTTTCAAAGTTCAGAGAGAGCTCAAGGTTCCAAAAGCAATGCTCACATGAGAGGGGCAGAACCTAATGTCTAAGAGTATAGTGAAAGTGCTCATAGTATGAGGGATTCAAAAGAACAGTTTTGAAACAGTTTGAAAGAGAGACTTAGTAAAAACAAAGAAGCTTTCATAACAAAGGTTTTACTGATGAAAAATAGTTTTGGGAGAAACACCAAACTCAAAACAAAAGTAAAGCCAGCTTCACATAAAGGACCCATGGTGGTCCAGCAATAAAAAATAGGGGTGAGAGGGTTTGAGGGAAAAATACAGAGCCTGTGTAGTAGGTAGAGGCACACATAGACATAAAATTAGAAGAGTTCCTAAGGGTTCAAGGGGATCAGGGGTATAGCAAAGTATCAGAACATATCAACAGCAAACAGCTGAGACCATGATATAACTAATGTAGTAGTCATAGGCACAGAGATTCACATAAGGAATAGATGCTAAGTGTACAAATACACATTGGTCTTTTACAAGTAAAGTCAGACTTAACATGTAGAGGAAACTCAGAAACCTAATTTCATGTTGAACATCAAAATAGTAAGTAAAAGCATAACAGGAATACAAAGAATTGTAATAGTAATAGAGGCCTGTTGGTTTGAGGACTGAATTCTAAATTAGGACGTAGTAGAGTGTAGAAAACAGTAACACAAAGTAGAATGTAAAATATGAACAATAGTTAGCCTTGGCTTACAGCCGGCTAACTCAGATCAGTAGTGAGTAGCACACAAGAAAGAATAGAGAGAGAAAGTGCACAGATTAGTTCGTTTCTGTGTGTTTGAAAAATTAGAGGCCTGGTTATATATAGATTTAAAGCAATAGTAAATAAGGTGCAAGCAGTAATCAAAGGCATTAATAATCAATCGGTATCAGAATAGTATGGGTACTTCCATAATTAAGGGAGTTAACTCTCAAATGGTAAGAAAATGTTACAAGTAAGGAAAGGAATCATGTATAGCAAATAAGGAAAGATTGCATACATAGTAAGCACATAGTAGGGAATTGGGGGCAGGTTAATTAAAGCACTACTGTAAGAATTAATTTATAGTAATAAAGCAAGAAATAACTAATAGTCGTAAAGATTATCACAGGAATTAATTAAAGGAAATCAATCACAAGAAATTAGGGATTCAAAATAGGAGTAGTACTGATTTAACAATCACCATAGGTTATACAGAGTAAACACATAATAGGAGAATCAGAAACCTTAGTGATTAAGACAGGGTAAAATCACACGAAATTAGGGGTTTACATAGGACAATGACATGAATCACTGAATAGGCATAATACAAGCAGGAAAGGTAAAGATTTAGAAGTATCGAATAGAGATGAATCATAGCATAAGCATGGTAATAGCAGCCAGAAACTCTAACAAGCAATATGGGGTAAAACATCACGAAATCACAGAATAATAAAGAGAACAGAGTGAACACAATAGATTAGATGAACACATCGTTGTAAACAAACTCAGAGCTATAGGTTAAAGCTAAGATTTTAGAGTTTTTTGAAATAACCCAGACATGGAAAGGGAAAGCTTAAACATAACGAAAGTCACAGAATAATACTTAAAATATGAAAGGAAATCATTTTTTTTGAAAAAGGGGTTTGAAACCCTAGTATGAAGATGAAGAGTTATCTTAGAGAAATCGAAAAAATCCTTTGAGGAAAACAACAATGAGCTCATAATATACATAGATCTATAACAGATCTAAAAGAAATCGGAAAATATTAAGTTTTAGGGTTTAAGAGAACCCATAGAAAATAAGGAAAAACTTTAAAGTTTCAACGGCTTTAGCCGGAGAGGTCACAGATCTTACTCAGACGGTCGGAGGTGGCCGGAAATGACATGAGAACCCATGAGGTGAGTGAACTACCTTCTAGTTCCTCTGAGGGCCTCAAGGTGGTGATACCCGGTGTAGAAATGAAGCAAGGGCCAAGAGATGATGAGAGGCCATGGTTTCCGGAAGGGGAAGTGGCCGGAGGAGATGAACGAACTACGTCGAAGGGGGAGGTAGGAGGTTCTAGAGAGAATGTGAGAGAATGAGAGACAGGGGAAATGAGGAGGGGAGGGGGGGGTAGTCACCTAGGCTGGGGTTTGGGTAAATTAGGCTGAAATTGAAATTAAAGGGGCTACTTGTGAAATACCCCTTTTAAAAATAGATAAATAATCAATAAAATAGCCAATAATTATATAAAATGAAATTGAGGCTAAATAGGTGAAATTAAGGTAATTAACTAATATAAAAAATATAAAATGACTAATTATTGAATTAAAATAGCATAAAGTGTATAATTAGGCTATAATTGCAAAGTCATTGCAACTATAGCCAAATAATGCCAATTTGGCTATTTTGTGAAATAATTAAATTCTAATAGGATTAAAAATGATATATTGAGCTACAAAATATTTTGAAATTATTTATAATATAGTTTATGAATAATTATTGAATATAAAGTACTGAATAAATTGGAAAAGAAATTAATAGAAATATGGAAAATTATGAAAAAATACCAGTTATAATAAAAAGCGATTTTGAAGGTATATATGCAAATTTTAAAATAGTTTGAGGAAAAAATGGGTATCAACAGCTGCCCCTCTTTACCCGGGAAGGATGAAAGAGTTGTCGGGTAAAGACATGATAGCCAATTTTGATCGAGCGAGACGATTTGAAGAGATTTAGGCCGCACCCTGGTTTCTGAGTTGCCTACATATCCCCGGTTTTATAAGAATCAGGACGTATGTAGTTCAGGAGTCATCGACGAAGTATACCGGTGAAGTTTTACAATAACGGACGCAACATATAGGGTTAGGTGAACAAACGGCTTACGGGGTAGTTAGGAGAACTGGAGCGGAACCGCTCCTGCCAGGATTGTTGTTGCTTGCCGGATTTCCTGCAAATGAACAATACAAGCATATATTGTGCGTAATTTAAAAATGATGAAATTTCCCGTCAGACCATGAATGGTGTCTTTGGACGGTTAAGGATGACGTCCTCAGACCATGACGTCCTGGGCCATAAATTTCTTGATGCAGGATTCGCAGGCCATGAAAATGATGTTTTCGAGCCATGAGGATGGTGCCTCCGAACCATGACGCCTTTGAATGATGATATGCAAAAATTGAGAGAGATCCTTGGGCCATGACATGGTGTTCTCGAGCTATGAAGATGGTGCCTCCGAATGATGACGCCTTTGGATAAGTTGGCGATATTTCAGCACATGAAGATGCAATAGCATGATGCTGACAAGACAGAGCTTGGTCTTGCGAATTAAAGGGGCAGAGCTTAGCCCGAAAGGAAGCGAAGTAAATGGTGCTTGAGACAGTAGTCATTTTTTGAAAAGTAAATTGGAGGTAGAGCTTAGCCTCGGAAGGCAGAATGGTAGCCTTATGCAATGTAGGTGGAGGTAGAGCTTAACCTCGGAAGTCAGAATGATAGACTTATGCAAGTTGGAAGGCAGAATGGTATCCTTATGCAAATGGGAAGGCAGTAAGGTAGCCTTATGCAAGGATGCAGATGCGGATGGAGATAGTGTTTAGTCTCGGAAGGCAAAAAAGTAGCCTTATGCAAGGATGCAGATGCAGATAGAGACAATGTTTAGTCTCGGAAGGCAGAAAAGTAGCCTTATGCAAGAATGCAGATGCAGATGGAGACATCGTTTAGTCTCGGAAGGCAGAAAAGTAGCCTTATGCAACAAAATAAAATAACAAATGACAGTAGAGTTTCTTAGTTGATAGCAGATTGTGGCATTGTGATTATTGGGAGCATTGTGACTATAGAGCATTACTTGTGTGTGCCGATAGCAAATGTTGGCAAGTGCAATGATTTTGAGAATCGTATTTTGAACAACTTTTGTGCCCTGGGAGGACAATATGTTTAGGGATTTCGCAACCTTAGTGCCTGCATTTTGCTTGACTTGTTTGGCTTGATCTGATGATACTGTCTGTATTATTGGGGTAGCGTTGCTAAAAAAAGTTGTTTCAAAAACAAACATGCATGATTTTGTAAAAGTATAACGTAGTGTATAATTTAAAATTATTTTTTTGGATGAACTGACGACCGTGACGTGGTTCGAGACATTGCAACCTCTCCCTCTACAGAATTTTGAGGGTCCTCCTCAAAATTCTTCCCCTGTTTGATGGGTTGATGTTTCTGACTGCTGCTCGTGCGGCGATCGACTGAATTTGCTTCGGAATTTTGAGGATCCTCCTTAAAATTTTGCGCCAATCTCCAATTGCGGGGAAAAATGAAAATTTTATTGAATTATGACCGAAGCCATAGGGCTGCCTATGTATCCCCCCTTAAACAGGAATCAAGTCAGGCATAGTTCAATTAACTACCCTGAGAACTTTGGCGTTGATTTGCTTTGTCAATTCTTTCTTGATTTTAAACTCATGTCGGGTTTAAACTTTCTGAGATTTTGCTTTACCGGTGGACACATTGGATTGGTTGGCAGTTTGTGAGCCACAATAGGTGTACTCAGGCCAGTCATGTCATTATACGACCATGAGAATATCTCTTCATACTATTTTAGGAATTCTGTTTATTCCTTCTTTTTTGATGGCGACAAGTGAATGCTGATTCGTGTTTCTTTGACATTTTTTGAATCTCCCAGGTTGACAGTTTTGGTCTCATCCAGGTTGTACTTAGGTTTGTTCTCAAAATTCTCAACTTCTTTGATGATCTTGTCGGGTAAATCATCTTTTTCTGAATCAATGTCCGTTTGTTGTGTTGTCTCGTTGCATGTCACAGTCATCGGTTCATCAAGACAGATAATAGTAATGATGTATAGGTAAAGTAATGAGAGACAGATGATAGCAATAAATATCGATTCATAAGGAAAATTGAAAATGATTTGGATAAATTGAATAATTTTTTTGAACATTTGATGATCTTATTGCAGGAATTAAAATGCGAAAAAGGAAATCATTTTGTAAAGAAAAACAATGAATAATGCTTGTTTTAGCCTTGCTACCCCGAGGCTCAGTGGGCTTTGGTTGTCCTTACAGTCCAATTCTTGAGGTACGTACCTCTGCTCACAGCCTATACGGAAGGGCCTTCCTCCCCCTCCTCCTCGAGCAGTCCATATCGCTGTCCTCCAGAAACAAGTTCCTCATCGTTGCAAGTTCTTCTTCTTTGTCGGATCCATAAATAATGTCAGCCTGTTGGAAGGTCTACTCCAGATGTGGTATTGTCTGCTCCAAAGGGTAATAAGGACCGCGCCAAGGTGGCGATCACTTGTTGAATTCTTCCCAGGTGTATTCATATCTCAAACCGAAGGTAGTACCATGTTTCTTGAGTTTTATGGGTTTGGAGATCCCTTGGAGGTTCTTGCCGAGCCCTTTTCCAGGATCATACCCACTCCATCTTAGTATACTCTCGATTTTTCTATCCCACCATTTGTCTTTGTTGATAGCATTGACCTGTTCAATGTGGTGGTAAGTTTCTCCACCCAACTTCCTTCTTCCTTCAATCACCGGAATAGTCTGACGACTGTAAATAGGGTTGCTACTATCGCCGTGAATAATCACCTCTTGATGGTTCCATTCGAACTTCACTGCCTGATGTAGTGTTGATGCGCTACGACCCAAGCGACATGGATCCATGGTCGTCCTAATAACAGGTTGTAGGACGCTGGCACATCTATGACTTGGAAGTCAACCTCGAACCAAGTTTGTCCCATTTGCAGGCACATGCTTATCTTACCAATGGTGGACCTTTGAGATCCATCGAAAGCTTTCACGTTGATTGCTCCATCCTTTATCTCATGCAGCCCTTTACCTAATTTCTTGAGTGTTATCAACAGACAGATGTTAAGACTAGATCCTCCATCGATCAGGATTCTAGTGATGAAATAATCTTCGCATTGCATAGTGCTGTGCAGTGCCTACCATATTGGCCATTTCCCCAATAGTGATATTGTTAGGTATATAGGCTTCGTTTAATACCTTCAATAAAGCATTCATGTGTGCCTCAGAATTCTGCAACAAAGAGATAATGGATATTTGTGCCGACGTCTTGTTCAACTGGTCGATGACCGAATACTCCTTGGCCTACACCTTCCTCCAAAGGTCGTCTGGTCCTGTCTCAATAAGGGGAGGCCAATTGGAAGCTTGCTTGCTGGATTCTGCCATATGTTCAGGGGTATAGACTCTATCAAATCTTGTCATACCCTGTGCTACAACAACTTCTTCAGTCCTGACTTTGCCTTTCCTTCTTGCCTCGGCTGTATAGTCCCATGGTACAGTATTTGTATAGAAAGGTGGTGTGGTCGACATCGCCACTGGGATTGGTGCGATTATCCTTAATTCAAATGGAATATGTGTCTGGGGTGGCAAGGTTGCAACCTCAAAGGGTGCAGGTGCATTTGCCGGAGACACGAACTCAACTTCAATTGGTACTGGTGTCTTTGCAGGTGGCGCTGCTTCAAACTCAAGAGGTACGGACATATCTACCTCAGCATCCGCAGACGGCTGAATTTGGACAATGATTGGGTTGAGATGATTTCCGGTTTCATTGGGTCATCGCCTTTTACGATCAACCCGATTGACCCCTCGGGGTCCCAGTCGTCTTCTATTTCAATCAAGTGGATGCCTCCACCCTTACGGTCTGGAAGAGTATTGTTGCGGACATTTGGAGCGGATTCCTTTGCCACGATGACCTTGTTGTCAATCAAGGACTGTATCTTATCCTTCAAAGAGAGGCAATCATCGGTGGTGTGTCCCTTCATGCCGAAGTGGTATGCACAGGACTTGTTTGGGTTGACCCACTGAGAAGGATTCTCAGGGGTCGCAGCAAGGATGGGAGTGACATAACCAGCAACTTTGAGGTTCTCATACAGCTGGTTGATGGGTTCAACAAAGGCGGTATACTGTTTTGGAGGTCTGCGGTCAAAATTGGGTCGAGGTCTAGGGAAGTTTTGGCGTGCAGGGGGTCATTGATAATGGGATGGCTGAGAGTAGTAAGTGTGGTAAACAGGAGAAGGTTGGGGGTATCTGGGTGAAGTAGGTTGATATGTGGGTGGTGGAGATGATTGATAAGTTGGTGGTGGAGCTTGGTATGAGTTGTGGGTGCCTGGTAATTCGAGGTTGGTTGGTATGTGAGTGGTGGTGTTAGGTAGGTTTGGTATTTGAGTGGGGACTTGGTTCTCTGTGCAACCATCACGGCTCCCACGTCCCTTTTCTTGGACACACCACTGGACTATAAAGCCTTATTCATAGCTTGTAAGGTTTCAAAATTTGTGACCATACCGCTCTTAATACCTTCTTCAATCCGTTCAACTAACTTGATAATGTCGGAGAATTTGTGGTTCTCAATCATCATCAAGCGTTCATAGTATGCGGGTCCTGAGCCCGGACAAATAACTTGTTCATCTGCTCCTCTTCTAAGGCGGGTCTGACCTTAGTAGCTTCGGACCTCCAGCGAGTAGCATACTCGCGAAATGTCTCTGTGGGCTTCTTCTTCAAATTTTGAATATAGAACATGTCTGGTGCGTTCTCTGTATTAAATCTGAATCTGTCCATAAAGTTAGATGACATGCTCACCCAATTTTACCACTTCTTGGGATCTTGGCTGATGTACCAAGACAACACATCTCCTTTCAAACTCCTCATGAACAACTTCATGCGGATCCTTTCATCCTTCCTTACTCCAAACAGCTTGTCACAATAAGTCCTCAGATGGACCCTTGGATCACCTGTACCGTCGAACATTTAAAACTTAGGAGGTTTGTACCCCTCGGGCAGTTTGATGTCAGGCTGTATGAAGAGGTCTTCATAGTTCAGCCCTTCGATTCCTTTGCTTCCCTCAACGCCTTGAACCGGCTGGTCAGCTTCTTAAGTTCCTCGGCCAAATTCCTGATAAGCAGATCCTTTTCATCAGACCCAGGTGTTTATGGGGTAGGTGTAGTGGAGTGAGGCACGGTCTCCACGTAGATAAGATTGTTATGGTGGCCAGGTGCATGGGTGTGGAAATGGTCATTTATGGAGTTCTGAGGTTCCTGGATAAGTAGAGTGTTATTTGGAGTGTGGCAGGCGTTGCATTGTGCTGGAAGAGTTTGGTTCTTTGGTGGGGTGTTGTGATGATGAGCTGCGGGATGATTTTGCTATTTTGGGATGTTTTGAGGAGGTGTAGGATTCTGGATGTTGACGTTTGGGACGTTGAGGGAAAATGATAGATTGGCCAGATTTCGAACCTGATCAAGTTCTTCTTGAAAGCTTGGAAACTTCCGTTCCAGCCGCAACATAGTTTCATTCTGAATCCGAATACCCTGGCCATCAGTGGCCTTTACCCGTTCAACCACATTCTCATTTTTGAAGTTGCCTGAATCTTCCATTTTCTTTTTGCCTTTGTTCTTGCCTTTGGGACGACTAAGAGGAGGAGAGGGTGGAAGCCCCCTGGATCTTGTAAGATAGGATGATGATGCCAGAGTGCACGAACTAACCTTTGGGGAGGGGAATAAATAAAGAAAGAGAAAAACAAAAACAAAAGATAGCCAAGTCAGTGAGGATTATGAAAAGTATTGCAATACATAGAATGTAAAACGCATCCTAATTTGGGAACCGCTTTTGTGCCCGAGGTAGGCCTATCGAAAAATTGATTTGGAGAGCTTAAAATTCTAAATACCTCATTTTATTGATAAGAAAATAGACGAATCCCAAAACGACACTAAATAAACAAGAAGTAAAGGTCACTAATGACCATTGGCCTTATTACATTGATAAAGTAAAAGAAAGACATTCCTATCTACTTGGTCCCAGAAGGACCTTCCCTAGACTCGGCATTCTTGCTTCCCTTGAACAGCTTTCCCAACTCGCGAAGTCCCAGCAACAGGTATGCTCTGGCTAGATGTCCACCTTCGGTCCCTTCATCCCTTTGACAATCTTCAACCCTTTTGAGGAATTTCTCCTCCAGCTCGACTATGCCTCATTCCAAATATCCTAACCTCTTGTTGGTGCTGATAACCATGTCTTTCCATTCCTCGATCAGCTTCTTGTTGGACTCGTGTATTTCGCTGTACTCATCCTCACATTCACGGATCCTTCTGCGTAACTGGTTGAATTTGACTTCTGCCTCAGCCTTTTCATCTATAACCCTCTGGCGTTGAACGTACCCTGGCTTGATCAGAACATCCCAATTATCTTACAACCAACCATAATAGAAAGGGGTACAATCGGCATGATATCTGTCTGGTTCGATGGTGTCCTTCTCCAGTACAATCTTACAGTGCCACATGTGATGGGCTTGGCACTTGTGAAGACTATCATCATTTTGGAAGTCAGCTCGAAGATGGCTTATCTTGTAGACCTTGGGTATGGCTTTCTTCCTACCCGACTGCCTCATAACTGGAAGATGGACGTAATGGTATGTTCCTCTTAGGACGATCAGTATCAGGAACGGGACCGGGCAATGAACTTCTCTGTCGGAAACCACTCGAACATTCATTGGACTTGTTCTTCAGTCAGATTATCAAAGAGCTCAACCCATCCTTTGGCATTCTCAGGCTGAGCGAACATGTCGGGGATGTAATTCATCCACTTCGGATGGTGAAAAGCGATGTGGTCATCCCAAGCCCTTCCATGAATTTCTTGTCGGTATTTTCCCTTTTGGAGATGTTCTATGAGCCAGAGTTGAAGTAGTAGATTTCAACCTTCAAAGTAGCTCGATATATGTCTACAACGATCATGGGCACAATGCTGAAGTTTTGCCCACCAATTCCTTCCATTAGTGTCTTGGTTACCATGGCCAGTCTAGTATGGATTCTCTCCTTTTTCATTGGAAACACGATCAGACCCAAGAAGCTAAGCATGAAGATGAATACTCTACGATGGATGTGTCCCAAGGACGTGATGGCAAACTCGTCATGGTAGGTACTGTATGATTTGTTGTGACCATACCTTTCGTACAAGTAGTCAAAAGGGATGTGTGATTCCTTTAATCATACCAGTTCTGCATTCTTCTTCAAACCCATCATTTTAAGGAAACCTTTGCCTGTGTGGTTCTCAGGCATTAGCAACCCTGGGGTTTCCCAAACTAGGCCAGCCATTCCTCCTATCTCCTCCAGAAAAGGTGTCATTTCAATGTCCCCTAAGCGGAACACGACTCTTTCGCAATCCCAAAACAAGGTAGTAGCCTCTATTATCAGGTTGTTAGACTGGATTTCTAAGAGAGGTGGTAGATTGCCCAAGTATTTTCTAACGAGAGTCTTGTCACTAGAGTATAGGTCTTCCCACCAACTCAGCAGTCTTGGGTGGATATTTGAGACCATACCGAATCTGGGGACTTCGTGCCTCATATTTCTGCAAGGCAAACAAGGTTAGGCCCTTACCCCCGCCAGACTCGACTATTAAATATCAACAATTCGCATGAAGCAGTTAGTTCTCCAAATAAATACACAGAACGTGACGACGTCCGTTTGGGTTTAGGAAACCTAGTGGACTTTGGATAAGGCTTTCTTAAAAGCTATCGTGCGGACAACACTTTAGCTTGGCTAGGTTTGACCATGATGCATGCAAAAATATACTAGAGTAAGATTTCTATGGTGTTTTATACTAGTACCCTTGAGCGAACAACTCAAGGGGTAAAGGCATGGAACCGTCGACTGCACCGCTGATCGACTAGTCTTATCGCAAATAAGCCTTTCCGAATTTAGGGGGTAATAATATAGGAAGAGCGCAACCACTCATCAAGCATTGCTATATTATTTATTTGGCATGAGTGGATTATGAATGTTGAGCATGATTATGCAATAATAAGCATTAAAAGCAGGTTGTCATGTACTTGCACATTAAGAAAGCGGTAAATGCAACATTATAATTTAAAGCGGTTACAAAGTAAAACAAAGAAATATGTCAGTTGTGTTTTTGGGAAAGAATAAATACTTGAAAGATATAAAAAACTAATTTCACATAAAAAGGAAAAGGAAAGGGTACAAATATCAAACAAAGCGTACTCAGACAAATTCACAAAGAGGTTTGTAACGGTAAAAGCCTATAATCCCCAGCAGAGTCGCCATGCTGTCGCCCCCCCCCCTCCTTTTTCCTCGCGGAGATCGTGCTTCATGACATTTTGGTTGAGGCAACTCGTTCCTTTTTGGGAAAGGGGTTTGGATATTTGAAGAGTCGCCACTTAACAATTTCTGAGGTGTGTTAGGGCACCTACGGGGTTCATCTACAACTACGTTGTTAACTAAAGATAGGGTAAGGGATTGAAATTATCCTAAGGGAAAGGTGTTAGGCACCCCTTAGGATCCACAAGTGTGGTTCCCGGCCAAACAACTTTATTGTGAATTTATACAGTTTCAGCAAACAAACAAGTAGGGCCCAAATAATAGTCTTAAGTACACAGATGTTCGAAAAAAATAGTTAATGAAGAACTATCTTTTGAAAATAATTAAAATTTAAGCATATTTATAATAAAAGAGTCAAGGGATGTCCTAGGTTTGTTTATAATATGGATCACATCAATGTAATAACCGGCATGACACTCCTCGAAGAGGGGCGACACGTGGTATTAGAGCACCGGTCATCATATCCATATTCTACCCTTTCACATCCCATGAAGGTAACTAAAGTGCGTGTTCGTCACGAACTCTATTGCATGCTGTTACCCGGCCCTTTCCTATTAGTCCTGGAGAAATTAGGACTTCTATCCTAAAGTAAGGTTTCTAGGTATACCCTCATGTCTTAAAGGTAAAAATGCTAGGGCGACATATAATAAAGAAGTAGGACTTGCAAGTAAAGGAGAGCATGTAAAGCAGATAGAGGCTCAAGTATTCCTCCACATGTATTGCATATAAACAACATGTCTCATACACAAATTAAGGTCCAGGTTTAGTGCCTAAGCATGGTGTCTAAATGATAATAGCAGAATAGATTTTATTACATAACTTAGAGAGGAAGTCCTAATCAGGCTTGCCTAGTGATTTTAACATGCTGATAGTCAACATAGTCATACAGAAAGATCTGTTTTTATTTAAGAGTTGATTACCTAAGGCTTGCCTAGGTGTAAAATAACATGCAACAGTTGTACAGATTTGTTAAGGATTCCAGATTATCAATCCTAATAGCATGTGATTCTAAGTGCTTACAAAAGGCTGACTACCAGTTTATTAGAACAGGGGACTGTTTCAGACATGTGTTTAGACTAAGTGTAGTAAGCTAGTATGCTCCTATTGCATGATGTCTAATGCAGCATGATAACTTAAACATGGGTTTCTAAATGCATACAGAATCACAGCATTATGCACAACTTCAGGAACATCATAGGTGATAGTTTTTAATATGTTTACTTAAAAACAGGATCTCTAAGTGCGTAGGCATGGTAAAACATGAGTGCAGCTTTGTTAACATAATTATTCTAAGGCATGCTTTTTAGATTACATTTCAGAATACATGGACAGGATCATATGGTAGCAGTTGTTATTATTAATCCTATGAACAGGATTCTAAGTGAAGGCAATGAATGATGATATGCTGAAAGAAAAGAAGATATATGAACCTAAGTGACATGGTATCTAAATGCATGGCATACTTTATATGTTATTCCTAAATATGATTACTATTGCGCACATAGAAAAGTAAACCTAGAAACATGATTTCTACCCACACTTATACTATAGCATGAATATCCCCACCTATTTTCACTATCCAACCCCAGAAACGTTTTTACAAATTATTATTACAAGCATCCGAATGTGAATTACATAATTAAAAATAGGAAAAGAAGAAGCTAACTACATGGAGCTGATGTGTGGCTAGAATTCATGGTTTAACAAGTTATATGCCTTAAATTTTATGTGCGTTAATGATAAAAATACACTTTTATGTGCATAATGGAGTTTATTTCATGTGTAGGTGCATTGGATATGGAAACCGAACTAAATGGATGCATGAACGTCGAAAAGGAGTGACCCGGGCTATAGCCGGGCGTCTTGGCCTTAAAGTCAGGCCAACCCGGGCGTTAGTGGGGTGTTTGGCCCCTAAAGCCAGGATCAGCCTGGCGTTAGTGGGGCGTTAGAGCCCTAAATCCATGTCTTCCCTCGCTTTAAGGGGGCGTTTGAGCCCAAACGCCTAGGTCCCGAGGTCCGGTCAATTCCGAGTTTAAAGAGTTTTAAGTGTTTCCCGGTTGGAATAGAAGTCTCCTACATGTTTAGGGTTTATCCCAAACATATAAATAGACCCAAAAACACAACTTGAAGGAGAGGAAGCCATTGGAGTGAAGAAAAACTTGTGGATTACTACTCAGTGAAGCAAACATTGATTTTTACAGCTTTTATTCATTATTTTGTAGTTTAATTATGCAAGTTATTTTAGAATTGGTTCTTATGAATATGAGTAGCTAAGTTTCTTAATATAGGGTTATGGTATAACCCGTTGGGGGATAAACTTATTGTGATATTAATATAGTTTTGATTGGTTGATTAATCTCTATTTGTTCAACTACGTTCGTGTTGTAGTTGATTGAAGGGCCCTCAATTAGCTGTTCCTATTTATTATGTATCTACTTGAGAGAGAGTGCATATTTAGGTAGTTTTTTTGAACAACATCACTCCCGGAGTATAGACGAAAGTCATAACCGAGGGTTTAGAAGTTGGATTAGAAATAACGATACTTCGGGTGCAATCTAAAGGGAACTATAATCCAATCTAGCTAGTGTTATTTGAGATAGTGCGTATAGTAAATTATCATAATTACTTGAGGGAGATTTATGGTAGATAAAGTTTTCATGATTGATAGAGACAACTAATCAAACTATAGAAAGTATCCGAGAAGGAAGTTCACCAACGGGGGAAACCATAACCTTAGACCTTTATTATAATTGTTTACAACACATTGTTAGTAATTGTTAGTTATTATTATTGTCAGTAGAATTAATAATACATCACCAATTTATATTCAAAAGTCTTGAGAGAATTGATTGAGTAAAAAGTTGCGTATTCTAAAGACTTGATTGATACGTAAAATCCCTGTGGGATCGACTCTGGGCATAATACCCCGAATTATATTTGCAACGCTCGTTTAGTCTTTTATAATACATATTTGAGCATGACCAAATTTTGGCACCGCTGCCGGGGCTTTAACTGTATTATCAATTGAGTTGGAAGAAATACAAAATTCTGAAATGTAGTCAATTTTCCTTAAATTTTTGTTTTTACATAGAAACTCATCGAGGACTGGTGAAGTAGTTGAAGCCTTATCAAACCCCGAGAAAGTTTTCAAGGCCCTAAATTGGACCAACCGGAAAAGCAAACATCAACCACAAATTGAACAAATTGAAACCGACATGGAAGATCCACACAACCGGAACAATAATGGGGATGATGTGGTGGACCCAGTCGCTCAAATAGGGGCAGAGGCTCCCTTATATGACTGGGCACAACCCACAACTAAGAATTTGGCCACCGCAATACTGTTCCCTCAGATACAAGCCGATTCCTTCCAGATAACAAATAATATGATGCACTTATTGCAGAACAAATGGCTATTCTCAGGGTCATACATCGAAGACCCCCAACAGTATTTGAAAAACTTCCTGTCAATTT